>JAGDQP010041241.1:0-16981 GCA_022664845.1 Lepisma saccharinum | reverse complement strand
AATTCGATGCTGTTCTCTAGCTTCCCTGAACTTTTGGGCAGTAAACGCTCGAATTTGAGCGTGTACATCGGTTGTTGTACGTAATTTTCTTCTTTTTAACATTGCTTCCCATGCGTACAGTTGATTTTCTGACTTCCGAAATCTAAATTTAGCTTTCATGCAGGAGAGGAACCGATGCTTACCTTTTTTCACAGTGCGCCACACTCCAACAGGTGCAACATTCTTTTCTATTGGAATAAAACACGTCATTTTTGGCGACGGTAGATATTCATTGTCCGAAGATGCCACTGACGATCCATCCGCATCGTTTTCGTACAATACGTCACTATCGCAAGGAATGTCTTGCGCTGGTTCATACTCATCGAATTCAAGTGACTGCTCTTCACTCACATCGATATTGCACTCCCAGTTCTGCAGTAAGTCCCACATATAATACACACATCTTCTATCTTCGTCACTAAACACTTTACTTCCAGCAATTCCTTTGTCCAGAACCATAGTCATCAATTTCTCCACCACATTGTAAAGATTCTTAATGAAGTTGTCCAATACGTTCCAACCAATTTGACAGGTCGTCCGCTACAGCACTGTTCACCACCTACTCGAAACCCATCGTGCAAGAGAATAGTTGTTTGTTTGTTCAAAGCCTCTTCCTTCCTTTCATTTGCGTGCCACCTATCTGTTACGCTTAGAATCACGTGTGCTGAATGCCTTGCCTATTGACAAGACACACCAACACCTTGTACTCACCGAACAGGTGTTCGTCATGAACTTAAACGTTCAGTTGGTCTATCCGTTTCATAGCAGTGCTCTTATTTCGGTTTCGTACATACAGGGTGCCTCACAAGCACCGCAACATAGAATAATGCCGTTACTCGTCTCAATAGGAAACAATGTGAAGGGAGGAAACATGTTAGGAATTGGCGGTTTTCACTGTACAAGTATGACACTGTTTCAACCAAGCATGGTACAGTGGCGTACAATCCCTGTATGCACAACGGTTCATTGCCAGGTAGCCTTTCCATGTCTGCAGAGTGCTTTTCACACGGGTTAATACCTATAAAGGTGAGGGAACGTAACCGTCCAAGGTTGTGACTTGGTCGAAACCAAACGAACTTCTTGCTCAACAAGAGCTTGTGCGTGTGGGCAACCCACCCAGTTTATTTCCCAGCCTCCCGACATGTCACTGTTTCAGTTCAATTGCGTATTCTGTGTCACATACATGTCTAACCTAAAACGCATTCGTCCAATGTCAGCACTGTCTCTAACTTTACACTGACTTATTGATAAGTTGTTTGACGATGGCCATTCCTTACTGTATTGATACTAACAACCTTTCATACAAACACTGATTGTCTTCGTCAAACTTTCGTTTCCACTCTGCAATTTTCACACATACTAGCATGTTGACGAACCTCTCCTTCCACAACTTTCTATGTCAAATTTACATGTTATCTCTCACCGGATTAACGTTAGCACAAAACTAACTGTATCAATGCATTTCCAGTCAAATTTAAGTCTAGATTGATATATCACATGGCTCCCTTCCTATTTCAAACTTTCACACAAGTTTCAATATGGACGCTTTCAAGATGGCGGTCATGATGGATATCCTCTGTGACGCAAAGCTCTTCCTACCTAGTATTCATCAATACCCACTAGGGTGCACTTCCTTCCCCCATCTTTATTGCAATGAGATTTTTACCATCCCGCTATATGGTACACTTGCGCTCTACACTTTATTTTTCTCGGGCTCCCTTCTCTTTCCCTGTTCATTTCTGCAGCTAAAAATTTGGTATATGCAGTTCTATTTAGGTCTTCTATCGATATCATCATATTTGGTCTCCCCGAGATATGGAGTGTCCTTTGTCCGACTTTTTCGGAACCGGCTGCCATTTTTAAAAAATGGCGCCAAAAACTGTTTCTTGCATTTATCTCACAAACGGTGGTCCGTACAGAAATTTTACAAGAGGACAAAATAAAAGATCATATTATTTTATTTCCGAGTAATTAGACCCCTACTACCATTTTTCACCTAAAACAAACGGCTATAAAGTTATCACCGGTTTTAAAGTTGTAATTTTCAACAATCAACAGAAAAAAACTAAAACAGAATTTTTCGACATTTATGCGAAAATGGTACAAGATAAAAAAAAAATGGACACTGCATAAAGTAAAGAACACAAATCAGGTTCTCTTCTTCAGGCTGTTTATATTATGTATTTTAATTGCGTTTTACATATTTCGCTTATGTTTACGTAGTGAAGTAACGAATCACCATATCAGAACGCAGTAAATCTGTAATAAACGAAGTCGTTCACTGTAGAAGTAAATTGCGAACTGAAAGCTATTGAATATAACGTTGTATGTACAGTACTATAAAACTTTCCTTGTATTCGTTTTAAACCCCAATTTTTTTTGACAAAGAGAGTCAAGGATATTTATTCTTTGTGATATAAATATATTTTAAGTAATAATAAATTCAGTAATACAAACAAGTTTCAAAATTCACTTATCAGATTTTATTCGTACTTTAGAGTATTATAAATCACTTTGAAAGTTTATAAGCTATCTTATGCAATTGGCCGACACTAGATCAGTGGAATTTATTTTTTCAGTTGTATTTTACATTCTCTTTTATTGTGTGCATAATCACTTTTTTGACGATCTGATTTCGATTCAAGCAGTTGCGATAGACTAGGAATATATCTTACACGCGTATCGAAACGCTGTATATCAGTCATCATCTTTGTGGTGAACTACAGATCATCACTGCAGACTGTTCCTCTTCATCTCCATATTCCTTTCATTTCCATATCCACAACCATTACTCACCCTCTCCCCAACGTATAACTTAACACTTGTTTCAAGTATCTTTATTATAATGCTTATTAGGCACATTCCACCTATAAGAGGCCAGTAGTATTAATCGTGCAATCGTCAGGATTCTAGGGGAAAGTGGGGGCAGGGCCCACCTCAGGATTTTTATAAACCGTGATCGAATTTGCGCCACCTGGCATTTTCAGGAGTTTGTACAACCTGTGATAGGATGTTGTGGTAGTCATATATGAAATTGATATTTTTATTGATCGAGTACCTTATAGTAATTACGATTTATTAAGTGTGTTCAATGGAATCAATATGCTAAATAATAAATGTTCAGCATGGTATATGCAACGGACAATGCTAATAATATGTTAACAATCATTTATGAACATGATACCTACTTTTTGATAATACAATGCATATATCACCTTTAGCGCTTTATATCCTCATTATTTTCCCCCTTTTATTCATGATTTAATGAAATAATTACCTCTATTTAATACGATTATTGGAATCTTCAGGTAAGCGTCCTTACTTTCATGATCAGCCTATAGTGCACATACATTGAATTTATATTGTTTTATAGCTTTAATTTAGAATTAATTCGATAAGAATAAAAGGAAATTATGAGTTTGATATGTGAGATACCTGAATCAGGATGGACCACAGTGGGACTCGAATCTGCACGCCTTTCCAGTGCTACCCGAAAACCACAACACTACTATTTGAATTACGCTTGCTGTGTATAGCCCGTTTGCAGAGAGAAAAAACAGCTAACATCTGGAAAATTTTTAACCTCTCCCTTTCTCCTTCTCAAGTTTAGAGAAAAAAGAGGCCATATGTCTTCTTCTCCCCTTTCCATCCAATCAATAAATCCCGTAATTAATCAAAACGCAGTAGATGATATCAAGAATGTGAAAGGAAGTCCGTAATCAGTATCCATTAACTTGATGTTTCTGACAGTTTTCCACAATTAAAAAGTCACCTATGGCCTTTGAAGCACTGTTATCACTTTTGGCCTGCTCTTCCACACAAACTGCAACTTAACCCCTTTGACCCCGGCATCGGAACGGAGAGCGTTCGCGCACCGGAAGATTGTCATGTCAATGTTTGGGGAAAGAGTGGTGTCTATGACCAGACGTTTTAATTGTTATATAACAGGAAGGACTGTTGCATCTGTTGGTATTCTCCCTCCTCCCCGTACATCATAGCTGTTTCCATCTTCCCTTCTTTGATGCTAACATTTTCGCAGTGTTCGTTAGGATACTATGAAGGCAAGACAAGGTGAAAACTTATGCTTCGAAGAGAGATTTTACAAGACGAGGTAAGAAATGGTTTTGATTTGCATGTGAGCTCTCATTGAATATTCATACGGGAGAGGACATTAGTTCGAATCAAGGATAGACACAGACAACTCCAACTTTATATACGAGGTTTTATACGAAACATGAAAGACCTTTTTACTTAAAGTAAATATGTATATAACTAAATATATCTATCGATATGATTTATCCATACAAATAAATCTCTTTCTATTTCTAGATATATGAATATATCTATTTCCATATATGAATATATATGAGTCACTAAGAGGTATGTTTGTGTAATCGGATGGGGCTGAGACGATGAAATATGTGTAATTTACATGTATAACAATGCGATCGGAACCGCTGTTAAGCAGAAATTACTGCAATATCGCTATTGTTTGGACACTTAGCGCTCCAGAAACGAAATTAAGTGTACAAGAAATTGTACTCTATGTGTACAGAGCTGTTTTAAGTCCTAATGTTTACCAATTGCGGATTGCTTCGGACGGCATGCAAAAAGTATGTGAGGCGGTTTCTGATCCCGTTTTTAAGTAGAATTTACCTTAATATCTGTTTTTTCTTGCATATATATTGCTCTAGATAGCTAAATAAAGCATAACAAAGTGTGTGATATTGCTTCCGAAGCTGTTTTCAAGCCGAATTTACCATAATATCGAGGGGTTGTTGCTTCAGATGCCTAAATAAAGCATACGAAAACTGTGTGAGAGGTCTTCCAACCCTCTATTTGTGTAGACAGAGTTGTCATCAGAGGATAAGAAACGTGGATAGCAGGCTTTTAGATGTGTATAAGAAGTGTTCAAACCCACTTTTACCAGAAAGGAATTCTATGGAAACAGGAAACGGACTGATTCGGCATCGAACTCCCATTTCTGAGGGCCGTATTTAGCTATAAGTATCATGCAAGTGACATTTTAACATGTTATTCAAGTAGAAATTAGTCTCTGAATTGTAATTTTGTGAATAATTAGCGCTCCAGAGACGTGATTATTGTGCACAAGATGGGGTTTTCCTTCTTTTCACACCTCCATTTTTGTATAAGAACGAGATGTTATCTCATAAGAGAACGAAAACATGATCCGAAGGTAAAAGTAAAGCGTGTAAGCAGTATTTGGCATGACGTCACACATGTTTTAAGGAGAAAGAATTCTAATGGAATACAAAAAGAACTAATTCATATCAAACTCGTGGAATCAAGACCTCGTATTTGGTGACATGTAGTATGAAAGAGACATTTCAACATTATTTTTAACCAGAAAACTAGTATTTTGTAGATACTTAACGATAAAAAGAGGGAATTTGGCATGGAAGTTACGGTATTAAGGGACTGTTTGCTTAGATTTTGTCGGAAGGAACTGTTTGGAATTGAATTTGAAGAACATCTGTGGGGGAAAGCGACAAATGGACTCGTACAACTGCATGTTAAGGGGGTAATCAAGATTGATTGATTAAAGCTGTGAGTATTTTACTGTGTGGTAACAGAAGAGGCCTTCTTGCAACCACATAGCCAATATTTGAGCCCCTTGGGGGAACAAAATGGTAACCACCATTATTCAACTTACGAGTAAATTGAAAAAGAAAATTCAGCAATTTATACAAATCAGAAAAAATTAATAATATCTTTTCATTTTATTTACTCGGTATATTCATATATTATTTATAGAACACAAATCTGAACTTACGGAACACAATTTATGGAGTAAGAAAAGTGAACAATGCAGTGTACATACCATTATATTTCTGAAACCAAAAACTTGATATGAAACGAAGAAAACAGTGTACATGCCATTATCTTTTAATTCGAAATAGAAAATACTTTGTCCATACACACTTAATGAACCTATAATGGCTCCAAACATGTTTCACATAATGTCAATGGATACACAGCTCCACAGATGCTGACAATCCTAATCCACATCACTGTCATAATCATCATTGGACACAATAATACGTGCAGCTGGATTTAGGGCAAGGATAAAATCATGGTGAACAGGATGCATGTAGTCCAAGAATGACAGGACATCGGTGACTGTTCTTTTGCAATTTCCATAGTAAGGAGGACATACCATTGTAATCCACAAATTGGATAGATTCTGATTTTATCAAATTTAACTCACCTCAGATTGAAAAGAACCCGAAACTATGTAGTCCAGATCAGCGCCACTATCATCCTGTAGCTCGCAAGGCTCACCCTCGGATTCTTCCTCTGTTACTCCACCTGTTATCGAAGAGGAAGTGCTAGCATGATACACACTGTCTGCCACCTTTCTCGGCGCTTACCATTTTCTTCCTGCTGCAGAGTAACATTGAAACGTACCATTCATGCTTCCCCTGCTACCTAATGTTCACTTTTCGAATTTCAAGCAACTACATGCCATTCTGTTCCTCCAAATATACACGTTCCGGTTCATAGCTTGATTTTAACGGAGGTAGCGCTCACCATTTTGTTCCCCAAAGGAACTCATTTAAGAAGAAAAAGTGCTTGAACAGGAATTTTAACGAAAAAGATGTGTTTTATGGTTAAGTAACACGAAAATCAGGCTTGATACTTCAAAGACTCGGTGGCAAGACTGTTTCAAAGGTAATATTTAAGAAGACAAGTGGCATTTGAAGTACACAGAACACACTTGAAGTAAAAAGTAGTACTTTGCATGAAATGAAAGCTAGTAAGGAATGATTTTATCGTGAAAAGCCTACTTGAAAGCACATTTAGGCGTAATATAAGAAGAAAACTGACAACATGTGGTCTATAGGAACGCTTGTTGCCTCAATCGGTTTTGCACCACGTTATTGCAGTGTGGATCTTGTTTACAATGTATGGATTGACAAATCGGTACTGGTCTAGCTTTCCTGAGGCCTTCTAGGTGAAATATTCATTGCTAAAATGTTTTTGTTTGTTCTATTAATGAGTTAAACTGCGTGTGTGCTATATGCACTAGTTAGGTAGAAACAATTGAATTTTCTAACAAGGTATTGTACTTACTTATCCATCTCTTAATGTTATGATTTTCATCCTTCTCTGGCACTGTCCTTTTTGCAAACGATACTCCGTAACTGTACGAGGGACTGGCTGAGGCTGTTTTTCGAATGATGGAAGGACCCTTCCCGCATATACAGACTGTAATAATGGCTCTTGAGAAAACATACACATACACGAACAAACTGCCTGTACGCATCGGAAGTGTATACTTAGCCACAGCTTGCAACAATTTGTTAGCTTGTAAACAGGAACAGTAAGAACGAGGAGGGAGGGAAAGAAAGAGACTGTGAAAAATATCACATATCCCCCGGCCAATAGGAGTACCTCCAACAGTTGGCATTGCTGAACAAGTGTTTCTGCCTTACGGTCGGATATGTTTCCATCTTAGAATAATTAAATGTTATTCTTTATGGTTCGTGCACGAATAGTACAGTAATTTAAAGACAACAAGAGTTGCCTACTCATGCAAAATATTGTTACCAACCTTCGATTATTTTATTAAATGATGTCACATAGTTTTCTTATCTGGTACGGTTATATATACACAATTTTAGAATACATCTTTAGAGCCAAAGTTGATCACTAGTCCCGCTAGGTTGCATAGCTCATAGGATACATACTGTTCAAGGAGTATTGGACTTCATCTAAAGTATGCAAAGCTGAATTTGGTGACTTGAACTGCCAGGTAAGATATCAAATACAAAAGGCATATTGCAGTCTACCACCCCCTTGGCCACTATAATAGACTTGTGTCATGTTGGATTGCATAACCAGTACGCTCCAGTAATATTTTAATACATCCTTTAAGCATCTTGTAGAAGTGTATAATTGTAACGATGACTAACACCACACTAGGTAATGACGTCATTTGAATTAAAAATAATCTGATTGTTTGACGAAACCAATAAATTCTAGAGAGATTCACTTTGCTGCAGGTGAATCAGGAACCAAGGACAATGACTAGCTGTGACTGTACTTTTGCAGATGTTGCCTCGACGGTGTTGGCAAGCCTTAAGTAATGAACACCTTGTTTCAGTATAATATGTGACCAGTGTTTTCACAATATTCCTTTTAATCGGACCATGAATTTGTAGACTTAAAAAGGGAAATGGTTGTACTACGGATGATGAACGTATTAACAACTCCCTTCGTTTGCGAACAGATATACGGAATCCTATCGATGTGCTGCATAAAATTCTCACTACTTATAAAAAGATGACAGACTCCGCATCTAGAGATCGAATACGTTTTATCTTGCGAGTGAAAGATACACTACATCCATGGACTTGCAGTATGGAAGATTGTCACCCGTTCTAGGGTTTAATATACACTGTATACACAAAAGCTTGGTTCTCAACTGTACATGTTGTTCTTACGCAAACATTATTCACTACAATATCCATACGAAAGAGTAGAATATTTTTGCCTGTTTGAAGGAATAAGCTTCCTCCGCTTGTTATTGACCATTCGATGTGTTTTCCACTGTGGTTTGGAAACGATTTTGTAGCCTGGTTTGCGCAAGTTATTGTTTGGGCTAGAGATTTGTTTACTATCATACCTTTAGTGACTAAATTGTAATAGTGATCGTAAGTTATATCCTTTTTCGCTCGATAATTCAAAGTTATACCACGGAATTTCCAAACATACTTTATTTCACCACTAACTAGTCTTCTTAGTATAACTATAATTTCTGAACTTAAACCGATGAAGTTTTGCATCTCCCTTCCATCTTGTATTTCATTCGTTAATTCTCCAGTAATTTCCAGTACGTAGCAACATTGGCTGATCTTTTCTCTGCACGTATATAACTGAGTCCGTTTCACAATAAATGAGGCGTTTCACACTTAGTGTTCAATAATCCATACAATCGAAACCTAGCCCATGAAGATATGAAGGTTGCTCTTCCTACATTGGTAAAGGCATGCATCGTATTTTCATCTTTAAAATTTTTAAACGTCACTAGTAATTTGTTGTCTAATATAAAAGTTGCATGCTGCACTTCTACGTGAGGCGACAGTAGAACTTCGTGGAAGCTTTGTGCATCAGTGACAACACGAGTTTGTGGAAGATCGCACCATTGCAGCCATTTCGCAAAAAAAGAATTGAAAAATATTTTAGAAATATGTCTCAATCCCGGGCTACGTTGGATCTTCTCATAGTCAAGACAAATACCTTCATTTTTCATTTAATCTTCCATTATACGATTGTAAGGAAACTCACTGGCTTCTTGTTGCATTTTGACGAAACTATCCGTATAGGGTTTGAAGAGTCCCTCAGTCATCTGCATTTCCCAGATTTCTAATATTTTTTAAATAATATATCCTTTCTCCAACGCCAAATGTAGTTTAGGAGTACAAAATACACCATTGATTGCACGTCCCTCTTCATTATATGTACACCCTCCATTATTCAACCCGTCAATACAAAATCGACATAAACCAAGGACGATACTTTATGTGCATTATATGGCAAAACGGATAGCAAGATTTTAGGAGCAAGTACTTTGAACCAATCCATGGACAGTAGCTGGATTAGGCATGTTTTGCCTCTATAAAATTTATTTTTTCTTGCCGGCATTGGTTCCCTGGACATCACAAAGGGATAAAGGGAAGTTACGTCCAGGTATGCTAAATACACATCCTCAATTCATTCATACAAAGCACGAAAGCATTAGGTACTTAACCCTTTGAAGGCGTCTTTACGACATAAGGCACTTCTGTTTCACAGCACTTATTTCTTATAAAACTGAATTTCGGCAGACGTTTGAACCAGCTTGTTCTACTCGCATTCCCATATGTGTACAACTCTAAATTCTTCTCTCGCTAATGTTGCCTTGTACCGGTGAAGCAAGGTATGGCCCTCATCATCAGTAGGAAGATGGCGAAGTTTACTTTGTTAGTCGCTATACTGGAAACTTAAAAGTGGGATCTTCGAAATGGTATTTTCTTTAAGATAACGGGAAGCACTACTCCACCCGTTTGTTCGTCAATAGGGCTGGAAAATCGAATTAATGCCTGTGTCCAAATTAGAACGTCGTTCTTACAATACTCCAAAATTTCTTTCTGGAAATCAATTGATTTTTTACTTTTAACACATTCCTTATGCCAGGCAAGAACTGCATCCCGGTCATCATCAAATCTGGAGTCAATATCTGGACTCAATGTCAGGCCAAAGCCCAACAAAATTATGATGTTTAGGAGTGTTAAAGAGGTGCGGGATATAAGGTCTCCTGAAGGTTTTCTTGTAATCAATTCGTTGATGGTAATTTGGATAATTTAACTCCCGTGAACAAGTATATATCACAGAAAATAATATTATTAACACTTAAATGAATAATCTTTTGTTATGCAATAATATCAGGTGTCAAATTTTGTTATTCCATGAGACATCGCACTACCAGTAATGTATCAAAACCAGACCCATTGTGTGAAAGAGTTACTACTTTCTTAAATTTAGGACCCTGTTCTAAGACGATTTTCAAATGCTTCCATATGAAATACAAAGTCGCTCTGATATTTTGCAATACCACAAACACTGCAACTATAACTTTGTTCCACATCCTTACACTGATGACACCTTGAGATGCACAAATTAAATTTGGCACATGTTTATTTTACCATTGTTTCTACATCAAAGATTATGTACAAGAAATTTTCAATTCGCTTTGGTTTGCTTGGTTTAAAAAAACAGGAATGTGTTTCATCGACATGAATGTTACACAGTTTACAATAATGTTCACCACACGCATGTTTTTTTCTGTTACGCCAGTTGATTTTCACCCCATACTGCGGACAAATTTGCACATAATAATGTATAGGTTTCTTGTTGGCTTTGAATTTGTGTTGGTCATAACAGGTCTGATTGGGAAACATACGATGACAATACCGACATTTCAAACCATTGTGATTACTATCAATACAGTCACGATACTCCTCACAATGAATACATAAATATTTACATTTATGGAACCGACGTTCCTCTTAAGCTGTAGGACAACAATAAGAATAACCAGTATGACCTAAAACGCAGTGGTAGTTTCAATGACATCATAATGACGGTCTTCATATCTTAGAAACAATTTCTTGTCTGCTCCTGGTCCCGAATACAGTATCGTATACTTACGACTCTCCGAATCACGCACATACACAATAATATTCTGAAACTGGTCTACATCTTCAATATTTCCACCATTTTTAATAAGTAAATCTACTTTCGCAAAATAGCACAATTCTGCTGCAACACAAGCCCACTTCTTTGGATGTGTTTTCATATATCGTGCATTTCCAAATTGCTTATCGGCTTGTAGTTTTGCAAATACCAGTGCTCGTGCGAGACAATCAGGAACATACCTATTCTACCGGAATAATATGTTTTTGCAGATATTTATCCAAAGGCAAGTTTTTTTCATTATCATGTCGTCCCTGACCACCAATAGGGTTGGAAATGTCAACTTTTACTGTAACTTGTTCACCTAACAAAAAGGTCTCATTATAATTGAGAACATTTTCAATACTACGCAGAGTATGTTCTACATTAAGATGTGTACGGATTTCCGCGGTATGTAAATTGGCTTATTTTCCTTACGATTGGAGCTCTCAATTATGATAACTTTTTGGAATTGGGATCGACATCTTTAAGTAAACGTTCCATAACAAAATTAAACAATCTCTTTACATATTCCTTGGGTTGAAAATTGACTTTACTATCGAATTAATGGTGATTTGACGCCGTTGAAAACCAAAGTTTGGATAGTTAATTCACATTCACTGACAATTTCAAAATCATAAGTTTTTCCAGCACCATACATCATAGGCATGTTATTGTCCTTTATCCACTGCTCAACACAAATATTAAACGCCGGCCGGGTGGTCGAGCGGTCTGCGGCGGTAGGCCATCGGCTTGAAGGTCCCGGGTTCGAGTCCCGGAAGGGGCATGGGTATGGATTTTAACTGGCTGTAAATGGGCGAATCGTGACGGGCCGAAGTCCAAAGTTACTAGAATGGCCCATATATAAAAAAATAAACAAATATTAAACATCTCACCTTCACTAAAATCCAGTTCTGTGTCAAGTTCGAAGTCAGTATCCATACTTGTTTTATCATCATCTTGTATGTTATTGTCGCTACTCTCCTTCGTACTAGAACCATCATTATCCACTTCCATAGCAGTATCGTCAGTAGACCAAGTATCCAAGCCGCAAAAATTGACTGCATTTTGTGGAATCACTCCGTCAGGTTCGGTAAATTTCGGTAAATAGCTCGCAATAATAACTCCACGCCAGTTTCTTTCTTTCCACACTTCCGAAAAATCCGTAATGTCCAAGATCGATAATGTTCTGAGCATTTACACAGTTTTATAACACAGCTCCTTCATTGTTCCAATAATAGTAAAGCAAGTAGTGAAGCAACATGCCGGAATCGTGTTTTGTTGGACTGAATCATAACAGTTTCTAATAGCACGAATGGTTTCAACATTCAAGTACACGATCGCGTTCGCCATAACCTTGAAGTTTGTGGGCAGTAAGCAAACAATGAATCAATTATCCATGGCTTAAAATTAACTGACCGCTAACAGCAGTAGGCAGATGGCAGAATCGTACTGTTTATACACGAAGTCAAATTCCGCAGGAAGGAACACTAGCAGGTTCGAACAAAATGCGAAGCAACAGCAACAAAACTGAATATTCTGGCAAATGTAAAAGCAGAACTTTGTACCTCAACACTCAACAGAAGTATTAAAGCAACGAGTGCTGGATATATTATATGAGCGCGGACGCGAACGAAAACTAGCATACAAGGGTACCAACAGGGGATTTGTGAAGAGGGGTAAATGGAACATGCGCAGTAACTTCATCTTTAATTAACAATCCTATCGTTATCAAAACAATATCTTTACTCAGACAATCTCTCATCTTTAAAACTTACAGGGAAATAACTAACGGTTCACGGCAAGTTCTTGCTTATCCCTCGTCAATCTTCTATGTCCCAGCTCCCGTGAAATCACCGACAAGGTTTCCTGTGTTCGACTATATTACTAACCTCTCATCTTGAACGACATAACTGCAACAGTAAGACAACATTGCATACTACAAGTAGTCATAATCGTACAATACTCCCTATTTTTCCACCTCTAATGTTTTTGTTTCCAACCTGTCAAATCTTGAGGATTGCACTCGATATAAGGTCTCGATCAATAAAAATAACAATTTGATATATTACTACCACATCCTCCTATCACAGGTTGTACAAACTTTAAAATGTCACGGGCCGCAAATTGGACTACAGTGTATAGATTCTAAGAAGGCCCCTCTGCCCTCACTTCCCCCTAAAATCCTGAGGATTGCACGAGTAATACTACTGAGGTAGTCTGCTATCAGGAAAGAAGAGCTAATGCTAAAAGTATCACAAATTTTTACTCCTCTCCCCTTCCACCTTCCCTCCAAATATGCTTTTCAGGTTACGTTTTGATAAAAGCTTGCAGCATACAAGTCTACATAAAAGAAATCATTCACAGACCGAGCTATTTCCGGAAGAATTGTTGTTCACAGTGTTCGATTTGTTAAAAATTACGAAGAGGGAATCCTAAAACTAGTGGTTACTGGTAAGTTTCAACATACTAGCTGTTTGGGTTGAAATTCAAAGATTCTATCCCTGGTTGGAATGATATTCGGAGTCAACAATCGGGGATGAAATCCTCACGCACCAGAGAAAATTCCCGGCATCCCCACCCGGAAAATTGACAAAAAAAATGAATCACGACAAATACGAGAACCAAAAGAAGTGAATATTAAATTACAATATTTGGAGAAATATGCAAATTCTAGCCAAGCAATGTGTCTTATAAAAATCAAGTGAACCAAAATTGTGTACAGTTTTGTGTTCTTTAATTCGTATTCTGTGATTTTTTCGTATCCTGTACCATTTTCGCGTAAATGTCGAAAAACTCTTTTAAATTCGCTTTTCTCTTAAGAGCTGAAACTTACAGCTTTAAGACTTGTGATAACTTTGAAGCCGTGCGTTCTAAATGAAAAATTGTAATAATGGCTCAGAAACAAAAAAGTATGATCACTAATTTTTGTACTCTTGCAAAATTTCTGTACGGGCCATCGATTGTGAGATAAATGCAAAAAACCGTTTCGGGAGCCATTTTGAAAATATCTTAGATGGCCCTATATTTTAAAATATCTAGTCTAACGTGCAGTATCAATGCTGTAAGTTTAATGCTTCTATCATTAAGGCACAATCCTTTCATATATCTGCTGTACTATAAGTCGGATGACATAACAATATTCCATTGTTACCGTTATATATTTATATATCTTAAAAGCTTATTTTAATATTTTAATACCGACTTCTTTATCCTAAAATAAATACTAACCTGCAACGATGTGTCGTTTGACTGGTTACAGAACACTTTAGGATTTGGATCATGAAACATTAGCTTGAGGAAAAGTACCCGAACCCGGAAATAACTTAAAAAAATATTAAAAAACTTTTTAAAGCCGTACTTTTCTAAAACAATTCGTACTAAAAAGTAAAAAATAAATTTGTTTAAGGATTACTACAGAGAAAAGTAGTAATGGAGCACGCCTATTGAAGAATTCATGAAGTGTCTGAATATGAGAGCGCGCTGCATGCTTTTCTATTTCGTTATGCATGAACAAATTTATTTTTTTATTTTTCAGTTAAAATTGTTTAAGAAAAGTATGTCGTTAAAACGTTTTTTTACCTCCACTAAACGCCCACTCATTGTAAGCCCTATGTGGACTGTAATTTAAACCACTTCACCTCGATTGGTGTATGTTTTAAGTAGGGACAGCCTACTGTTTAACCTATAATCTTATTTATTTTTTTGTTAATTGATTGATTGTTTTCAGAGAATGGAGCGATTCATTAGACCTCAATCCAAGACAGGTACCGGTACTAATAAATAAGAAGTTTGGGTATTACATACCACGTCGAACACTTTTATGGGAAAAGGCGTTGAGAAGATAGCCGCCAGGCACTTTGTCTCGATACCAGACCGTTTGCCTGATGAAACTATGGAAACCCACGGAAAACGTCAAACGGGGTGGCCAACAGCATGACTCCAACCTGTGTGCCTCCCCGATGCTGATCCGAAGATTGCGACCGTAAGTAATGGACCGCGGGGCAGGGTCTTTCATCTTTATAAAATGAGTATTGATTTTGCAGTGTACGTTGTGATTATTTTTAAACATAGGGTGGGCGGATAGATGGCGCGGGGAGACAGATGGCACATCACATTATAGTGACGAAGGATTATTACGTTTGCTCCAATCTTTCACAATTTAGAAGATATAACAAGAGACAAACTTAGGGAGTTTGCTTCCCGGTAGAACCGAAATTGAAAGTAGACTACTACTTTAACCTAGTAAGGACGTATTAGCTAAGCGAAATATTTTTGTCACCACTATTTTTTACAGATCATAGATGTTACGTAGGCAGCAATTAAGACATTTTCAAAGGCATATTCGAGAAACTTGCCATCTACACTCCTTTACGTGTTGCCAACATTTAAGACAGTGCTGATATATGGTTATGTATCTGGAAAAACATTCATCTATATGTAGTGGGGTAGGATGGCGCGAAATAGGGTGGAACAGGTGGCGCACTTTTAGTGTTATATTAACTATTCACAAGTTATGTTCCAGAATCTCAGGAAGTCGTAATATTATCCAGTTGAAGTTATAAAGGAAGAAATACTAATCCATCTTCCAACGCCATAAATCAGCGCACCTAATGAGTAATGATACTACTGAACCTCTAAACAATCCTCCAGTACCACAACCCAGTACACCCAGTGGTACTACATGAGAAAATAATCACGAAGCAATGTCTTAAAACGATTCATTGAACTCATATCCACCATTCCTACTTCACTAATACCAAAATCATCGGAAAGATGGCTAACAGCTTATCGTATCATTCGAGAATATCTTATTGAAAACAAGAAGACTGCAGAAAGAAACTGCGAGGTTCCAAGCGGATGTTCTACAAAAGACTTCGTACCATCCTTTTCATCATTTCGCCTTCTGCAGCTTTGCTTATGTTGTACGGAAGTGCCTCCTGCAGCTTTGCTTATGTTGTACGGAAGTGACGATTCCATTATTGACATAGGAAATGAATGTATTGAGTGACTAGAACTGCATGAAGATACAACGTCTATAGAAGACTGAACAAAATTTGACAAATACACAAAATGGTTCTGACACTCGTTCAGCTCATGAGACAAGGGGACTACACGTAAAAGGGAAGAAATAATTTGATTACATGCCGTTAAGAAAATGCTGACAGTGAGATCTGAGAAATTGCTCTTTTTAATTTACTCTTCCACTTCGCCATTTCGGGTGCGTATTCTTACAACATAGTAGTCTATAACCTAGCCATTGTATCTTTAAGTTCTTCCTAAAGGACTGAAATATCACGTAATCTATTTTTGAAATAAATAAAAAAAAACTTTAGACATACTTTTCTGAAACAATTCGTACTAAAAAGTAGAACATAATTTTGTTTATAAAGGTAAAAAAGTGTAAAGCTATTTCCTGAGCGGTACGCACGCGCCGTGAACGGTGCATGAGGTATGTGGAGGTAGCGCTCTACATAATCTAGACCTGAAGAACGAAGCGAGGTGGGTTGTTCAGACCAACGTTCGACCACCTGTACCTTCCCAAGGTGCCCAGGAGTAGCAAGGACACACTGGTGATAACAGACCGAGCTGTGGGTCTAATTAAGAAAATGCGAGAGGATTTATACGATAACTATGGTGCCGATCACTACAAGAAGTGACCGAGCTGTCGGCATAGTACCTAGAAAATAGGCGATGAACACCT
>JAGDQP010041240.1:0-16983 GCA_022664845.1 Lepisma saccharinum | reverse complement strand
ACCAACACGGCGTTCGACCAACACAGGATTTTGCCCTGGGGTGTTGGTCGTACGCCGGTTCTTGCTACTTGAGAGGCTGTTGGTCGTACGAAGTGTTGGTCCAACGCCGCATCCCCACTTACTATACTAAAACTGCAAAAGTTGATCATATAATTTGTGAACGAAATAGTTGTAATGGGATTACATCTACTACAAGATGTAAAGTGGATAATCGGGTTTACCAAAGAAATAACCATATGGTATGAAACAATTTAAAATTATTTCTATAACATTTCTAGTACTTATGTATCTACACTCTTTTCCTCGGTATAAATTGGTGATCTTAAGCATGATAACCCACAACAATACTCACACATTCGAGGACAAATATAGCTGACTTTTCTGCACTCACAGTTACCGCCACATCCTTTTTTGCAAGCACAAGGTAGTTGGTGTATCATCATCTGAAGCAATTAATTTGAATGTTATAACTGTTTTCAGTTTCCTTTTAAAACTTCCATTGTGTTTTATTGTTTCAATTTTCCATCCCCACTCTGTGGCAGGGAGTTTGTATCCTAACCAATTCTGAGTTTTAAAAACACTCTAAGTAAGTGTTGAGTAGTAAGAAGGGCACAAATAGCCCGAAAAATTAAGACGGCTACACACACGCGCGTGCGAAAAGCTGCGAACGTAGCATGCACTTTACTTGATTTAGTTTTAAGATCTTTTTACGTATTTGCAAGGATTATTTTAGGTTGACTTAGTACATAAATCATTATTACATGCATTGTTTAGGTTGACAATTTTTTTAGATTGACATTGTATGAACACGGTACCTGTGTCATTATTTATAAGATTTTATACACCAATCACAGCAGAGGGTGATAATACATGAAATTGTTATTTTATTGAATGAAGACTAATTATTTAATATGAATGAAAATTTACAATTCATATTATTTTAATTAAATCAAAATGTCACAGGGAGTGCCTAAGGCCCCCACCCATATATGCCATTAAACTAGGGGACATACATTAAAATCCATTGTAGAGGATCAATTTCCTTTATTTATAATTAGTTTTAATTTCATTTGAAGTACTTTTATGTTTTATGATGCAAGTCAATGCCCCCTTAATTCTCAAGCGGAAGCGCTGATGCTTCTAAGAACTGAGGACACATGCATATCCCCTTTGGTTGTTTACTTCATTTGACAGTGTTTATGTATATGAAAGAAAGGAAACTAACTTCAGATAACATCGGATTTTTTCGGATTAACTTTTTTGTATGCTTGAAATGTGTGTTTTTAAATTTCCATGATTCAAATTATCTTATCTCCAAGAAACTTTCGTTGTATCCGAGAACGTCAGTTAAAAGAAAACCCTTGAAAATAATTTCTGAATGTTTCCTGTTCTTAGTGAAACAGAAGGTTAACAAGACTCAGGTATAAGGACAATTCGTTCATTTTTAACAACAACTCTTACTTTCGACAACAAAAAATTAACCTGCTCTGGAAGTTTTATTACTCACTAAAAATCTGCCTGCAAATTGTTTATTCTTTCTTATCTGTCACTGTTTTCTTCTTCTTTTGAGCAATATAAGAAGGGGGAGCTTGAATTGAGAAGGACATATTTATTACCACGTGTTTATTCCTATAACATACCTCGCTTTACATAGATCAGCCGAAAAAAATATTGCCTCCTATTCTTAAAAATATATAAAAGTCATTCACAACGTATTTTTGAACAACGGGTTATCTAAAAATTTAAAGAGAATACAAAAAATGCTTCAGCTTTTCAGGAACGTGTTAAGTAGGTCAAGCAGACAGCAGTAGATGCAAGACATCCTTTAAATTTCAAACCGGTTTTGGTATAATGGTTTTTATTACCTGGAGGTTGTTGACTTAAGGTGGGGGGAGGGTTGGAGGTACTGCGCTCTCTAATAGAAGGTTATTTTAGATGTTTACATGTTATCCTAACCTACGTTTGATTATAATTTGATGAATGTTAATTGACAGTAAATAAAATACAGAGTAGTATAGCTAGGAATTAAATTATTTTGATATCAAATGGATTTTGGTTTTTTTCTTTACCTTTCAGGAGAGATACTACACTTAATGCATTGACATATTTATCTCATATTTTGGACTTTTATGTTTGTAATGTACGGCAATAATTATTTATTCACCATTTTTAGTTTTTGGAGAATGATATGTCGGGGATTGAGCACACATTCGTTAAGAACGTAGACAAATGGTGTACGGCACTTCCGTTGCCGCTGTCGTCGTTGTTACCACCGAAAGCTTTGCTGTCGTCATCACTGTTGCAGCAATCGTCACTGCAGTTGCCGCACACACGTATTTGCTGAAGCTCCCGTGCTCAGTCCGCTGGTACCGCTAACTCATATGCAATGCACACGTTGATGCTGACACAACCGAAGCTTTTGATGTCGTTATTTTCATGCGCCCGTCGTCCAGGGGTGTCGAATACTGTGCAAATACTATTTGAGGATCGTTAGATCTTTTGGTGCTCAGGGGTTAGGATGTGCATATGCGCAGACTTGTTTCTTTCAAATGATTCGTCACGTAGCAAGATAGAACAAATTGTTTTGCAACTGTGGTGCTCAGAAGGAGGGTATGACAAGTTGTTTGCATGCGTTGGATAATTAGAGGAGGACACAGATTCCGCTTGAATGAACAGTATGTCGGAGCCAAGTTTTTTATCGTCTCGCACCTGTGGTGCTCATGATTAGGGAACAAGTTTCTTTTTATGACTTGAATTACAAGACGCCAGTTGACTGACATTTTGGTTACTTTAAGAAAGATTCGATAGGAAACAATATATAACATATTTTGTCCCTTTTTTGGTGCTCAGGAATGTGTTACAACAGGCTCCGGATTTTTAAGAATCTAACTGTGATGGTGTTCACATCAATTTTCTTTCTTTGAAATGAACAATAGGTCTACGTGGAGTTATTCCTTGTTTCACACCTGTGGTGCTCGGGAGGAGTTAACAAGTAGGTTGACATTCTTTCGCTTGAATAGAAAATGGGGTCAACACGGTTTTTTATTTGTGTTTGAAGTGCTCGAGAGAGGGAGAAGAAGTTTGTTATGATGCTCAGTGCGTTTTACGACAAGTTATCTTTGCATAATATTGCCATTTATCTCTAAGTTGTTATGTATGTAGGTGAAACTTTTTTGTCTTCCACTCGTTGATGCTCGAGAAATGCTAGAACTCTTTTTCGCACTCTTTGATGATAGTAGGTGGCGACGGACCAAGCTGAATCTTTTTACTTAGAAAGTGGTTCATTACGTATAAAGATATTAAACTTTAAAATTTGTGTGCAGTTTTCCTCTAGATATGACACTGGACGCTACTAAAAGTAACATGCGATTTTAGGTGATTACTAGTGTATATGAATCTGATGGACCCTTGGCAGGGAAACCGTCTGTTATTTTCCACAGTGAATCTACCCCAAGTTTAGAGGTAGAATTTAATTCAGAGAGTGATGAAGGGTATTATAGTTTAAGTTCAGAGGAAACTGATTGTGTTGTGCAGATCATTGAAGTTTCATCTTCCACTATGTGTTTTATTAAAACTGAAAATGCTTGTGGGTGGGTGTATTACAGGATTGCCGATCAGTGTATTTTCAAACTATCGAAAGTTGGGAATATAAATCCAATTGTACTTCGTTTTCTTCTGAGTGTTTCTAAAAAGTATGGAATCGGCAGAGACATCGTTATGTTACACTAACTAGTGGTGAAGTGAGGTCTTTGAGGAGACGCATATATAAACTGATCATTTGATTTTTTCTATCTTTCAAATCATGTACATCTGATAGTGTTGTAATTATTGAATATTTTCTTAATTAACTTTTACTCAGGCTAAATCAAGTCAAGGCATAATTAATTGAGAAAGACGCTAATGCAGAAACAAATAGTGACTGAACATGAGAACTTAATAAAAGTGATCATGTGACAAGGAGGATGAGAAATAATTTAAAATGTGTATAAATTGAAAATTTGAAATTGTCAAAAGTATACTAACGAATTCAGTTAAGCTGCCTTCTACGGCCTTTAATCTGTCTTTATTTATATTTTTATAAGCTAGTATTGATTGAAATTATGATCATTCTAAAACATACACAATAAGATTTTATTTGTAAAAAGAAAATTAAACATGATAAGAATATTGTTTCTTTTTACTTTTCCATCACGTAAGACTGAAAGTATGTCGTCGTTAGACATTGAGACTAAGACATTGTAGGGTTTTAAGGGCTAAATTTACAACTCCCTCTATAATTTGAAAGTAAAGTGCTTTAGTTTCAGATAACTAGTCAAAGGTCCTTGTAATATATTACTGCTCTCAATTCTTAATCCGCCCTAGGATTGATGAAAATTGAAATAAGTTATGAACATACTCAGCCGGTGTCCGAGTGGAGATCCCCAGGTTTAGAGTGTATGGAGATTTCTTTACTTTTAACGGAGAAAATACCAAATCCGCGCTTCCGTTCCTCTATAAGTTCAAAGTTATCATCTCCTGTTCCCTGTTGGTTTTGCGCAATGGCATCATTTGTAAAAAACCGTCATCAATACGGACTACACTATCACTCAAAGTAATCAGGCGTATGGTCACATATCTCATTACCATTAGGAGAAAGAACAAAGTCCGTATGTGAACAGAAACTGGCTTTATCTATTAAACTTGAGGCAATAGAAGATAAAATTTATAGAAAGCCCTAATTTAAAATGTATCAAAACCGGAAACAAACCATATCAGAATGTGTGAAGTAAAGAAAAAGTCCAAAGGAGTTAACTTCTTCAGATATTAGTGCATGCCATTTGGAATACACTTATGTCATATTGTTTGATAGAAAATTATCTGGAAGGAATATTGTATTATAATAAATCATTTCACAATTTCAACACCTTTAAACAAAGCTAACATTCTTGTTATGCTATGTAGAACTATATACAACGAAGAATGTTTATGAAGGGAAGCATTCCCCGTACTATGTGATAATTTCATTTTTATAAATTGTACGGTGTAATGGGAAAACTTATTACCTAATGAACCCCTATTTATTTCTGGGTTGTTTGAATTTTAACTTAGTTTGCTACAGCTGAAGCATAAAAAAGCCTAACTGTTGTAATTATGAATATTTAGAGTTTTAATACAGAAATAAAACAAAGGATTGTAGTAACAAGAAACTTTTAATATGCGATTTAATAAGTACATTTAAAATTCAAACTTTTCATAATAAGAAAGATGATAAAATAAAATAAATGATTCTACAAAGTAAGATATTATTCTGAACTTTGAACTTTAGAAAGATGATTTGTCTTAAAATAACGTTTTATTTCAAAAATATTTTGAAAACCTTTTCTTGTTTCAAAAAGGTTTACAAAGTTTTCTACTAACAAAAAAAGTTTCCACAAAGTTCTATAAAAGTGTTTAGAAAGAATTCAGTTTACAAAACAAGGTTTTACGAAGCAGGTTTTAGTTTTTGTTTTACAAAAAGCTGTTTATAAAATGTTTTACAAAATGTTCCCATTTTCAAAACATTTTCCATTTACAAAAAAGATTTTAGTTTCAAAAGGCTATGATGATAATATTTCATATTACACTAAAAGTTCATGAGAAAATTAAATTATTTTTTAATATTACTTTCTATAAAACAGGGAAGAGTAGAATCATCTTTCATGTTTATTGCATTAATCATCTTTTAATTATTATTTACCTCTTGATGCTTTTTCCACTGTCCTTAAGAAAGGATTTTGTAACCTGGTTTACGTAAAATATTGTTTGGACTAAAGATTTGTAGACTATCATACTTATGTGTGACTAAATTGTAAAACTGATTAAAGTTATTACTTGTCTTGCACGATAGTTTAAAGTTATACCTCGAATTTTCTAAACTAAGTTCACTTCACCTGTAAGTAGATTCTTTATAGCGTAATTATGATTCTTCGCTCCTAGACCAATAAAGATTTGCATTTCGCATCCGTTTTTTAATTCATTAATTAATTGTCCCATGGAATTCCCAGCATCTAGTTATAATGATATATTTTTTTCTGTACGTAAATTAATGAGTCTGTATCACAATAAATTAAACGTTCCATACGTGTAGTGTCTAGTATATAACCGAACCCTAGCAAATGAGGATATGAAAGTTGCTA
This sequence comes from Lepisma saccharinum, assembly GCA_022664845.1. Lineage (NCBI taxonomy): Eukaryota > Metazoa > Arthropoda > Insecta > Zygentoma > Lepismatidae > Lepisma > Lepisma saccharinum. Next base: position 10,828 of record JAGDQP010041240.1, on the reverse strand, counting down.
CTCCTACACTGGTAAAGGCACGAGGTATATTTTCATTTTTAAAATCCTTAAACGTTACTTGTAATTTGTTTTCTGATATAAAAGTCACATGTTGAACTTCCAAGTGAGGTGACCTTAGAATTTCGAAGAAGCTTTTTGCATCAGTGACTACCCGAGTTTGTGGAAGATTAGTCTTTGTCCCCATTTACTAAATAAGGATTTTAGGACTATTTTAAGAATATATCTCATACCTTGGTTGTATTGAATTTTGTCGTAGTCAACACGTTTACCTTCATACTTTTGATAATCATGAGTATTACTTTGCTTTCTCTCTTATGTAGCACAATTCTTAGGAAATCCACTGGCTTGTTGTTTCATTTTGAGAAAAGTATCTACATAGGGTTTCAATAGTAACTCAGTCATTTCCATTTCCCAAATTTCACATGTATTAAGAATTACATAACCTTCATCATTATGTGTACAGTTATCATTAGTCATTTCATTCATACAAGACCTGCTTAAACCAAAGATGAGACATTTATGGGTATTATATAGTAAAACAGGCATACCAAGATCCTTACGAGGAATATCTTACAATGAACTAATCCATGGACCTTAGCAGGGGTAGGTGTGTTTTCTGTTGGCATAGCTTTTTCGATCATCACCCACGAATAAAGTGAGGTTACGTGGAGACATAATAAACACTCGTCCACCCTACAATCATATAAGGCACGAAACAATTCTGTGCTTCCCTCTTTTAAATGCATCTTTAGGTCGTAAGGGAGCTACAATTTCATAACTTTCATTTTTATAAAACTTTCATTTTTATAAAACTTTCATTTTTATAAAACTTTCATTTTTCATGGTAATTTCAGACTTGGATTGAATCAGTTTGTTCCACTTATATTCCCAGATGGATACAATTTTAATTTTACAACTAGACTCAAGAAATTCCTCTGTTGCTAATGATGACCTTTATCGATCCTGAAAGGCATGTCGTAATCATTAATATAATAAGATCACAGCTGAGTAATGCACATATGTTCATTCCAGTAACAGCCATAGAATTCGTAAGCAGTACGATTTTTCTTGTCGTATCACCCAGTTTGAACCACATAAATTGAACTTCACCACAATTTTCTGCAGTTCGTAATTTAATGTTTATTTTATACTCTATATAGTTTAACCAATGCTTTGCTGTTATACTTTGCTGGTCATGACGTTGGAAACCAAAGTGAGGAATTATTGAAATGGTATTTTCTTTGAGATAACGTGAACAAAATATTTCATTGCGCACGAGGCAATAGTGCTTGTCTGCAGGAAAAACTATACAACAAATTCGTTCTTCAATAAGGTTTGAAAAACGAATCAACGCTAGTGACAAATTTGAAATATCGTTCTTACAATACTCTAGCATTTAATTTTAAAAATCGAAAGCTAACATAAACAAACCTATTCCTTACGCCAGGAAGTTACTTCTTCTACTTCTTTTTCTGTTTCTGACTCAATATAATAAAACTCAAGTTTCGGATAGAGTCCAACATAATTTTGATGTTTAAGAGTGTTAAACAAATACAGAAAATCATCTTTCTTGACAGATTCAATCAAACCTAATGTTTTAGGGAGGTCAGCTAATTTAACTCCCATGAATAAGTATATATCGCGGAAAATGTTATTATTTACACTTAGCTGAATAAACATTTTTCCATGTCTAATAATATTGAGTAATAAATTTTGTTTTTCCATGAGACATGGTGCTACTAATAATGCATCGAAAGGCGACCCCTTATGCGAAAGTCCTACTAATTTTCCTAACTATGGCCCTAATCTAAGACATGAATAACAAATGTTTCTATATTATACAATTTACAATGTCTCGGACATTCTGCATTACCACAATTACTACAGCTATAATTGTTTCATATTTTCACAGTTTTGAAATACGAAAATTCAATTTGGCACATATCCACATTTCCCGTTTTCATTCGCATCCTCTAACATTGTCTCCACATCAAAGATACTTGTATAAGAAATGATTAAATCACATTAGCTTTGTTGGTTCAACAAAACAGAAATGAGTTTCACCAACATGAATCATACACATTTTACCATAATGTTCACAACAAATATGTTTTGTTTTTCTACTACCTTTATCAATCTTCACAACACACTAAGAAAGCTGTACATAGTAACATATATGTTTCAGATTAACTTTGGATTTGTGCTGATTATAACAGGTCTTATTCGAAAATGTACGACGGCATAACCTTTTCAATAGCACTATTGATATCATCATGATACTCTTAACTATGAGAATATAAATATTAGCATTTGCGGAATCGATGTTCCACATAAGGAATGAGATAATGATAACAATACCCAATACTTCTTTAAAATTCTGTGATAATTTCAATTGTTTCATAATGGGTGTCTTCATAACTTAGAAAAAGTTTCTTATCCGCTGGTGGTCCTGAATACAATATTACAAACTTCAGGCTCATTTCATCACGTATATACACAATAATCTGATATTGGCCACTATAACATTTCCGAAATTGATCTACATCTTCAATACTTCCACCATTCTTACTCAATACATCTACATTCGCAAAATAACACAAGCCCATTTCTTATGATGTATTTCCATATAACGTGGATTTTTCAATTTCTCATCCCTTCGTAGTTTGCCTAAAACCAAAAACTAAGCAAAATACTGAAAAAATTAAACTTGAATAATGTGTTTTTAAAGATATTTTTCCAAAGCCAAATATTTTTCATTACTATCTACTTGGCCGCGAATAGGATCCCAAATGCTAATATTTACTGTAACCTTTTCACCAAAGAACAGTTATCTTTAGAATTAAGAACATTTTCAATACTCCGAAGGATATGCTCTACATCAAGATGTGCAGAGAATCGCCATGGTATGTAAATGGGCTTTACTTCCTCACTCTCAATATGTAAATCAACTTTGGAATCAGTATCAACACCCTAAGGAAATACTTTATATCAAATAGAAACATTGTCTTTACATATTCCTCTGGATCAGTAACTGTCCTTGCTATGGAATTAATTGTTATTTCAAGTCCTTGAAAACTAAAGTCTGAATAGTTTTTTTTTCACTTCACCTAATTTCAAAACCACTATTTTTTCCCAGCACCATACATCATAGGTATATTATTGTCCATCAACCACTGGTGTACATGATTATCGACATGGTGATAATCCTTCCATTGTTCCACATTAATGCGGGCGTCATTGTCACCTTTCATAGCAAGTTCTTCAAGAGTAGACTCATCAACACTATTTACCATTTTATCACCTTCACACATATCCATTCGAATACAAAACTTATTTTACAAAAGCTGGAACAGCTTAATTTCGATTCACCAGGAAAGAAAACTGTTAGTTTACAGTAATAGATTCAAACACAAGGCTATAGAAGCAACATTAAAGATGATCACAATCGTAAAGCAGGTCTTAACAGTCCAATTCTCAACCACAGACTGAAGTATTATCGTATTGACTGCTGGATATATCTTACAAGCGCGCACGTGAACTAAAACAATCATGGAAAGCTAACGTGCGCAGAACGGATGCACAGCAACATAAACTTTAGACTTACTGGAAACTAGTACACACACACACACATAAAAATACACGCTTCATGTAATAAGACAAGTACAAACACCCGAAACTATTAAGACGGCTTTTCTACGAGCGATCGCTATGATCAGTGTTTACATTAACTAATTTTAAGGATGACTTTTCTGTATGCGATCGTTGTAAACGTTGCTTTAATATTTTAATTTAATATAAGAAGCTAGTTTATGTTTTTATACGGAATGTTTTCTTTACCTTCATTGTAAGGAGATATGTGATCATACGTCTGATTACTTTGAGGGACGGGTTAGTATATTGAATGCGGTCAATATTGATGAAGGTTTTTAAAAAAGATTAGATTGAGCAAAGTAAACAGGGAACAGGAGGTGATAACTTTGAAATTACAGATGAACGAATGCGCGAATTTGGTAATTTTTCCTGTTAGATGCAAAGAAATCTTAATACATGATAAAGTGGAGACCTACACTTGACATTGGTCCAGTATATTGAGAACTTTTTTCATTTTCATTACAACATTTGCTTAGTAACGTTGATCTATTCTCCTAGGGGGATTTAGTATCAAATCAGTAATACGTGTACATTACAAGGTTCTTTGACATTGTTTCAGAAACTAAACCGCTTTACTTTCAAATTATAGGGAAAATTGTAAAGTTAGTCCTGCAAACCAATCTGTCTTAGTTTTAAACTCTAATGACAACACAATTTCATCCTTACGTAAAAAATAAACAAAAATATTATTCTTGGCATGTTTAATTTTCATTTTACAGCAACATCTGATTATGTATATTCTAGAAGGATCACAATTTCACTCAATACTAGCTTAAAAAATTATAAGGGAAGACTTCAAAAGGCTGTAGATATATACTTTTGACAAGTTCAAAATTTCAGTTCATACACATTTTAATAATTTTTTATCTTCCGTGTCACAGGATGGTTTTTATTAAGTTCTGATGTTCAGTCACTATCTGGTCCTGTATTGGCGTCTTTCTCAATTAATTTAGTCATTACTTATTTCAGCCTGCGTAAAAGTAAATTAAAAGAAAATATTAAAAAATATCAACACTATCAAAAGTAAATAATTTGGAAGATAGACATGATAAAAATAAAAAACACATGATCAGCCTATACGTCCTCAAAGACTTTACTTTATCTTCAATTCTTCTAACACAACGATGTGTCAGCCGATCCAATACATTGTACAGACACTCAGCATAGAATGAATGACAATTGTTTTTATATTCCCAACTTTCGACAGCTTTAAAACTACACTGATGGTCAATCCTGTATTTCACCCACCCACAAGCATTTTCAGTTTCAGTAAAACACATAGTGGAAGATGAAACTTCAATGTTCTGCACAACACTATCAGTTTCTTCTGCATTTAAATTATAATATCCTTCATAACTCTCTGAATCAAATTCTACCTCTAAACTTGATTTAGATTCATTGCGGAGAACAACAGAAAAATTCTCTGGCATGGGTCCATCGCCTTCGTCAGGACTAGGATTCTCGTAAAATCACATGTTACCTGTAGCGTCCAGTATCATAGCTAGAGCAAAACTGCAAATTTTTTTAAAGTTAAATAATTTTACAGGTCATGAACTACTTTCTAAGTAACAAGATTCAGCTTGGTCATTCGCCACCTGCTATCATCAAAGAGTGCGTAAAAATAAGTTCTATCCATTTCCCCAGCATAATGAGGTGGAAGACAAAAATATAACATGCATAAATAAACACTTCAAGTTAAATAGTAACATTGTGTATAAATAACTTGTCGAAACACGCTCCAGGTATGATAATAAACTACTTCCCCTCCCTCGAGCACTGCAAATACAAATAAAAAACTCGCGTTGACCCCATTTTCCATTCAAATGAAAAGCGGTAACAGTGGTCTGGGCACGGGAATGGTAGCAACAATGTATGTGCTGCAACGGCGGCGACGACTGCTACAGCACAGATGTCGACAGCAACGCTTTCAGCGACAACAACGACGACAGTGGCAACGGAAGTGCCGTACACCATTTGTTTACGTTCATAACGAATGTGTTGCCAATCCCCGACATATCATTCTCTGAAAAAAATAAAAGTTAATCAAAAAAATCCGAGGTTGTCTGAAGTTACTTTCCTTTCTTTCATATACATAAACACTGGCAAATGAAGTAAGCAACCAAAGAGGATATGCATGCGTTCTCAGTTCTTCGTAGCATCAGCGCTTCCGCTGGAAAATTAAGGGAGCATTGACTCCCATCTAAAACATGAAAATACTTCAAATTAAAATAAAATTAATTATAAATAAAGGGAATTATTGCTCTACAAAGGAATTTGATTTCTTTGCTCTGTTTTAGTGGTATATATGAGTGGAGGTCTGGGACGCTCCTTGTGATATTTTGATTTAATTAAAATCATATGAATTTTTAAAATTTTGTTCATATTAAATAATTAAAATGCTGATTCAATAAAATAACAATTTCATGTATTATCACCTCTGCTATGATTGGTGTAGAAAGTCTTATAAATAATGACGCAGGTACCGTGTAAATCAGACGTCAATATAATAAAATTTAGGGTCAGTGGCTAAACAATGCATGTAATAATCGTTTTTTGTATAAAGTAGAAAGCTGTTAAAAGAAAATCAGGTTACGCATGCAACGTTCGCGGTGTTCACGCACATGTAACACATGCAACAATGCACACACGCATGTGTAGCCGTCTTAATATTTTCGTGTGATTTGTACTTCTCTGACTACTGTGCTGATAGCACGCTTCTGAGGTCAGCTTTAATTTTCCCACGTCAGAGTTTGATCTAAGCTCACTTTTCTTTGTCAAAGGCACAAATATGTAATATCGAACCACGTTCAATGTACGATATTGTTTTAATCAATTAAAATTTCTCTTTGGCAACCATTTCGATGTTGTATGCATCCAGAAAGATATCGGTCAAACTGTAAGTCTATTGCATTGTGACTTAAGCATTTCCATTGAATTTATTTTCCGTATACCATAAAAACAAAGGTGGTATCGCAGCCGGTCAGTGCAATTGTAAGTAGTAGAACATGACCGGCTGTGATACCTCGTCTTTTTTTATGGGATACGAAGAAAAACAATAGAAATTCTTAAGTCAACAGAGACTCACAGTTGGATCGAGATCTTTGTGGATGGATATTTCGAGACCACATCGAAAAAATAATTATTGGTTGCCGGAGAGAAATTTGTGCTATATTTGAATGGATTGGAACAATATTTTACATTGAACGAGGTCCGATATTGCAGATTTGTGGCTTTTCAGAGAAAAGTACGCTAAGATCGAACTTAGATCTAACAAAACTACCGCCGACCTCTGAAGCGTGCTATCAACTCTTACTTAGAATGATTTTTCCAAACTCAGAATTGGTTAGGAAACAAACCCCCTGCCACAGAGTGGGGATGGAAATTGAAACTATAAAACACAATCAAAGTTTCAAAAGGAAACTGAAACCAGTTATAATATTCAAACTATTTGCTTTCGATGATGTTACACCAACTACCTTGTGCTTGCAAAAAAAAAAAAAAAATGATGTGGCGGTAACTGTGAGTGCAGAAAAGTCAACTTGGCCTGTCCTCGAATGTGTGAGCATTGTTGTGGGTTATCATACTTAAGCTCACCAATTTATACCAAGGAAAAGAGCGTAGATACATAAGTACTAGAAATGTTATAAAAATAATTTTAAATTGTTTCATACCATATGCTTACTTCTTTTGGTAAACCCGATTATCCACTTTACATCTTGTAGTAGATGTAATCCCGTTACAACTATTTCGTTCACAAATTATATGATCAACTATTGAAGTATTAGTATAGTAAGTAACCTTGCTCGCGACGACTGTGCAGTCGCGCCGGACGCCGTACACTTTTGCTTTCTCCCCCCTCATCCTCAGCGTTAGCATCGTACATAAATAAATAAAACTGTATAGCAGAATATTCAAATAATTATAGCCTATAACTTTTATAGGATCATTTATTTATAATAAATAAATAGCGCAAAACTCGAATATTTATAAGCAAAAACCCTACTATTTTCACATATTTTCTTAAATTTATGATAAACTATTTGATTTAACGTAAATAAGAAGTCAACCAATATTGTTAGACCATTTAAATACAAATAGAACAAAAATGTTGAACTTGATCCGATCTTTAGTAACAGAGATAATGGTTGCATTTTGAATTTTTGAAGGAGCCCGGGGGCGCAAGCTCTATGGAAATTTGGGGAACTTTTGTAAAAATGTTCCTCTCGTAGTAGTTTATCAATGGGGTAAATTTCACCTTCACTCTATTTATTTCCGAAAATCTTTATTGACTGGGCTATCTAATACTAGCGAACGACCATCCTGACTGAATGGTTTACTGTTTTTTTGTCAGTCACACCAGGGAAATGCCGTGATGTCACGTTCAGCTTTGGCCATTGCCAACCTATTACTGCATCATTTTCCCTACTCCTTTTTCAATCTAAGCCATACAAGCTTAAGGTCACCAAAGCCATAATTGAAATGTAGAATTTCAAAGAACCTATTCAAAGAACTCAAATAAATATCATACTTAAAATTTGAATTTTATTTATAGCCCTTAGACATCTAAGGCTCAGGCCGGAATATGGGAAGGGGAGGTATTCAGGAAGGCTTCCATCAAGGCCTATATTGAAGGTGCCATCCCTGCATTTGGCTGGTGTGGCTGAGAAAAATCTCTGGAAAAGCTCAGTCCGCATGTTTGGCCGCTGAGGTTGAACCCATGACTTTCCGAATGCTATTCAAATTCTTCACTACTGGGCTACGGTTGTTTAGTAACTACTTAATGTGTTTAATCTATAGTCTAGTGTTGAATCCTGAAGACACTAACACTGGGTTAAGTGGTTAGGCATCCATAAGAACATATCTGGAGAAATGTTATTACAGATCTCCAGATTACGTTGATAAAGATGTATTTTTCTCGTATTTTTGCACCATTTTGTTTAAGATGACACCACAGATATATAGCAGTTAGAGATCTGATGAAGTGAATAATATCTCCATAGGATCACGCTGTACGGTCACTTACAATAATAAATGGAGTTTGCAGTTATAAGAAATACTAACTTTTCCCTTCAGGAGAATTGTTTCACTGTAGGCCTAATAGTTACACAACTTAACTGACAGTACAAATATGCGCAAAACATGGCATACCAAGTAGTTCCTCCATTTGGAGGTAGAAAGCATGAGTGGCAGAACATCATTTAGAGAAACATGAGAAAGGTAGGCAGGAATTCCATTCACTTTAAGTTCTGAGAAACGGATGAAAAAAAAATGGAAAATAATAATATGGGCATCAAGCAGGAATCGTCATTATGCAATGCAAAAAACTTGCCTGGTTCAAACATACACACAGCGAGAGAGAGAGTAAGAGAAGGCATGGAAGAAGATGGGGAAGCGGTGAAAAAGAGATGAAAAAAGGAAAGAGGATAAGAAAACTAGCGGAAAATATAGAAATAAATGAAAATTTAACGCTTATGAATACGCAGTCTGTGTCTCTCCTCCGGACCCCTTCTCTCTGCCTAGTGTTTTTCTTCCTTTACGGGATAATTCTCTTTCAGGAACAATCGGGAACATCATTTACAGAGCTTAATTCATTGACGAAAATAATTGGAAATCTAGGGACAATCAAACCGAAAACCATCAGAATGAGAGTCTCACACGCTGTCCACTTAGCTACACAGATCATAACTAATGTGCTGTTAAATCAGACATTAATCTCTCTAATGTCAGCGAGTTACTTCCGGCTCCATTTGAAGTTTGAATTTTATTTACGGTAGATCAAGTTCAAGCAGTAATTATTCCACAATCTTGAAAACTTACTGTTGCACCAACCTATTGCGAATATAATGTTCTAATAATTACAACATTAATAAACTAGTGTTAATAACAATTCGCACAAATAGAATGAACACGCCACAGCTGAAACGCGTCATCGGGTCTAGGATTCGAACCAGTTCTGAGCCGATAATTCGATTGAGAGAAAAACAAGATAATTTTATTATTTCCTTGCGTTTGAACAGTTTTTATTTCAGAGGTGACCACTATCAAACGTGTTACAACCAGAACACGATAAATAAGACGCCGAGATTCCCAGTTAATTATATTGTGCTCACCGGGTGACAGATTAAATGAAAATTTAAAAAAAAGTGGCAGATTGGATAAACAGAGCACAGAGGGGGGTCTTGCTTAGACTGTATGGGGCGTATAGGGCAGCGCCGGGAGTGGCCTTGAACATCATCTTGGGATTTGCACTACTCGACCTGGAGGTTATTAGAACAGCAACATTATATTGGCATAAAAAAGAGGAGTTAATTAGGACAACAGGAATTTTGGTGACATAATAAATTCAAAGGAGGAAATTCAGAATCTATTCTATTATCACTTCACGTTCACCTGATAATGACTAGGAACCTTGATTATATCATTTGCATCATTGCATTGCAGATTTTTCGATTATTATCTTAAAGTGAGTTTGAAGGAAATACTCAGGTTGTTCACCCTCATATACTTTCTCCAGTTCGGAAGTCGTTAAGACATTGAACTTTACTCGTTCCACAGTGTCACGGATGGATTGTGAGTACCGCATTGGAGATATGACGACGCATCAAGAAGCTCATTCGGTGCCCACGAGCACTGAATAGCCATGACCGAATGGATAGACTCGGATACATTTAATAAAGTGAGGATATATTCGATTCGTAATTTGGAAAATATCGAGCTTCTGTTGGATCATTTACAGGCTTCGTCAACACGTCTTAGAATTCAACTTACTTTCAAAAAAGATTTGCATATAAATCTACCAGATGATACACGCCCTACCGCGAAATCATTTTTTCTTTGTAAAATTAGTATAATTTTTTATGCAAAATTATATGTACTTTATATAAGTTTAAACGCAGACACACCTCGGAACCTAACTTCCTCGAATGCTCTGAACCTACTCAGAAACCAGCTTCTAAATACGTGTCTGTATACCCATCTGTTCACGCGGTGTCAAAGCAACTTCCGATCTTTTCTGTTTATCAAGCTTCTGTAGGTGCAGATACAATTGATATTAAAGAGTGAAAAGTATATGACTGGACCGGGGATCGAACCCGGGACCCTAACGGTAACCCAAAGGTCCCGGGCTCGATCCCCGGTCCAGTCACATACTTTTCACTTTTTAATATCAATTGTATCT
>JAGDQP010041238.1:0-16984 GCA_022664845.1 Lepisma saccharinum | reverse complement strand
ACTTTTCCGCATTTACAAGACCTAGAATATATGCCTAGTTATTCTTTCCATTTGCATTTCCACGGGGTATCATTTTCATCACTGATTTTGTCTTTGCATGACATTTAGGCAACTTTCGTTCAGTAGCTACCATCCCAAGTTTGGAAGTAGACTACCATCCCGGCATTTGCTTAGTGTGGCTTACGAAAAACATCAATCAGAATGGCGGTCGCTGGGAACAATCCCAAGACCTTTCGATTGCTAAACCGACGCTTTATCAACTGAGTTACGGCTGTTCGGTCCCCGTTACTAATGTAATTTACATTCATTTAAATCCGTCTAATATTGGCATTGGAAATGTGCGTATCTAACCACAAATTAATAATACAACGTTACGTCGATGAGTATAGTATTCTGAAAAGGAGGACAGAGTCTCAGTTTAAATCCCTACGCTGCGATAGTTCATGCAACATGGTGTTTTAGTTTATTCCATTCTTTCTGCTTCACATTTAAAAGGTAGGATGTTCGATTTGAAAATTTTAAGTTATGAAGTTATTTAGTACTCTCTTCTCAGTTAATGAGCTTTATACAAATAAACAATAAATATACTGTATAACTACACTATTCCAGTCTAGTACTTTATTCTCTGTTCTACAAGTGGAAAATTCTTCTACAAAATCATTAGCTTTGCCACTCCCGAATGACTTCTTGTAAATGAAATTTAGCAAAGTGCTACATTTCTCTTGGGTGTATACTAAGATGGGCATGTTTGTTGTTCCCACGCTCAGTCGTCAGCGAAATTTGTCATATCTTCAACTATATTTACATATTTATAGTGGGTCCCAACTTTTAGCAGTTAATTCCTCTACAAATATTCATCAACATTTAATATGGTAAGCGGCACTACTGGTACACCAGTCAGTCCAGGAAATTCGGGATGAATAGAGAATGGGTACATTAGTTATTTGGATGCACTTCACTTACGATTTTGACCACGAGCCGCCACTGAATTCCAGCTCTTCTTCTCTAATTCTTCTATTAACTTCAGCACCTCAACTGAATTTCCTACTCTTATACTTTCTCTACCTTCACTTATCACCTTCGCAAGAAGGAGGTGAAACTGAGGCCGGTCTTGGACTGTAGAAACAACATGCTACACAGGTTGGAAAAGAAAATTTAGAGGATAGCGAAGGCAATAAGAGAAAAGAAAATAGAAGAGTACTGAATTTAGCTGAGGTGGTGAAGTTATTAGATGAATTAGGATAGAAAAGGGGAAAGTACTATATTGTTCAGTGTTAATACGAAAAGCATGTTTTCAAGTCTACGAAGAGAGGAAATTTGCGTACAGTGAATAAAGAAATGAGACGGAGTATGATAGAGCGGTGGGATAGTGAGAGAATGCAGAAGGCTCTAAACGAAGTATGGGGAAATGGGTTTTGTGAGATAGTGCGTGCGAAAGAAGACTTAAGTATAGGATCTTTTATAAGCCCAGTGATAGTAGATTTGGTTATGAATGATTGGGAAAAGATGGTGTTAGAGAGAGAAAAGGACAGCCTGCTACTGTTTTGCAGGTACATAGATGACTGATTGGGTATATGGAAAGGCTCAAGAAGAACAATAGACGCTCAATGATAACGGTAAAGGAGTGTTTTTGGAAAGTGAGATAGACGAAAACAAAGTATTAAATTTCTTGGATATCAGGATTGAAGAAACGAAAGGCGGAAGATTTGTAACTTTGTGGTTTCAGAAGAAGTTTGTATCAGGATTTCTGGCATCACATGAGGAGTGACACTGATGAAGTAACTACAGAAAATTTCATAAGGAACATGGAGATAATAGAGAAAATTAACACGGAGGAAGAAGATCAGAAGAAGAAAGATATGGAAAGGTTTCGGGAACAGTTAAAGAAGAATAGATATAGCGAGGATAACAGAAGGATGATCAGGAAGAGAAAAAGGCACAAGAAGAAAAAGGAGGGATAAGAAAAAGGTGAAAAGAAAAAAGTAGTTTGGGATAGAAAGCGAGGGAAGAATTATTGAGAAAATCAGGCTGCTGTTGGGAAAGGTAGGAGTGAAAAGGCATAGTAAGGAGGGAAGAGGGTCTTGGACCTAGCGAGAAATAATCTTAATATCTTAATATAAAGGAAGAAGAACAAAGAGGATTCCGTGTTCTGTATGAGGGTTCCGTGCAAGGCAGTGTATACAGAAGAGACGAAAAAGATTTTACAGGAGAGACTTAAACAACATAATGATGACGTCAGATTAGAAAGGGACAGAAATGCTATTTACAAACATGTATAGGAAGAGGCGCAGGAGATAGACTGGGATACTAGAACAAGAGGAAAGGATGTTGGTTAGAAAGTGGAAAGAAGCGATGAGAATCAGGGGAACGGGAGATAAAGCAATGAATTGGAATAGTGGGTTGGGTATTAATGAGGAAAGGGGAGAAGGGAGGAGAAAGTATTCCAGAAAATAAGGACTCTTTTGAAGCTCCCCCTTTTTTAAAATTTCCTTCTATTATTTGTTTATTTGTTGCTTATTTATTTATTTAGTTATTTTAAATTTATTAATTATTTATTTATTTACTTATTTATCCAGTATTTATTTATTTAATATATTTTTGTGAATCGATTCAGTTTCCTTATTATGTAATATAGCTGTTATAAGTTTGTTATATGGTTCTAGCTGACTAGGGGCCGAGGCCTGTGAGTGAAGGACTATGATTGGTTGAAATTTGTTTAGTTTTGGAAGGTAAACAATCTCTGGAACATGATTAGGGAAAGATGTAGAAAGGATCTCTTAGCCTTCTGGTGCTTATTACAAACTGATAGTGTTGATTTGTGTTTCGTCTGAGGAATGTGTTGTTAGAACATTGAAACTGTAAAGTTTACTGTGTTTTTACAATAAAGTCAAGTGTACAAACCATATCAGTCTGTTTAAATTAAATTAAGTGTGGATTGGATACAAGGCCTCAATATAGTTATATCTAAAAAGTGTTCAATCGTCTTACCAAATTCCTTCCTTAGTAAGGGTTTCGTTAACGACTTTATAAGGAGGGAATGGATTTTTCAAACCTCAAGAGCTTTGAAGCGTAGCACAAAACATGAACACTACAGTTAATTCCAGCGACAATGACACCGCAAGTGGGTATCACTAATAGAAACTTCATAGATAGTATGTTTGCGATATCGTGGCCAATGAAGTTCTGATGTGATACAGTTTCCATTATTTGCTATGAAGCAGAGAGGTACGGCTTTCTCCTCTGTGGGACAAATTGCTCTTTTTAGATGGACACTTTCCGAAAGATTACTAGCCTTCGAATGAACTGTTACTGGTATAATATTTTACCTTGCTTACCCAGAAAATATATGTAGGTCTCATTTGACGTAAGATTATAACATAAAAAATATTATTGCTAATTGATTCTTACCTTCGATAAGGCAAGTCATAAAGGATGAAACACGCTGATAGAATGCATAAGAATATAAATACTCTCTTGAAGTGGATCATATCTGGGAGACTTTATGTAATTTCACCAGTATCACCTGGCGGAAAAGGCTCCGATTTAAATAGAGTTACACCTGCAAAGAAAAGTAAATTATATTTAAAAACCGAATGGTTAGTACTCGTTCCTTTTATAGCTACATACCCTAATTTGTCCTAATGTTCAGTTCCCACTTTGGTCTAAATCTAAAATTGCTCTCAATGAACAATGACCAGTGTGTTGCAGATCTGAAAGGGGTCACCGGTTCATTCGGTCCGGGTATATGCTTGAGACCCGGCCTGACACGGTGTCCCGCAGAGCAAAGCAGAGTATTTCATTCTTTCCTTATCATACACTGTTGCGTTTCAATTAAGTGTTTCCTTCACGGGTGACTGGGGCCAAAGGTGTTACTTCTCAGAGTACGAAAATAATGACGCAGAGAAGGTCATACGCGACCATAAAGTCGTCGGGTCACAGAGTCAGTCTGGTCATTTGGGTCAAGCCCAAGTCAAGTTTCAGACCAGGTCACCCGATTTTAGCTTAGTATTGTTGTGGAACTACGAGAATCAGCCTGCAAACTTCAGGATAGGTAAACAAGTATAAGCATTTCCAGGCGTAGACTAGTATGTTTCTCTTGTTCAAACGAATAATTGCATTTCTCAAGGTAATAGGTTAACAAATTGCATGTTGACATACCAGAACAAAATTTCCATATATTTCCAGAATATATATATATATATATATATATACTAGTGTCCAAAATTAAAGCAAAACGAAGCAATTTCTACAGAAGTTTTTTTAAACATTTGGGGTTACAGAAAAGTATGCATGAATTTGGTATACAACGAAATCAAAACTGCAAAGAAACAGCATTTATACATGAAAAATACACAATATCATGGTTGCAATATTACAAACGGATACAAGCCAGAATTATAATAATAAGATCAGAAAACACAATAAAATGAGAACTCCCAAAAATGGAGCTTAATAGGGTATACCCCTAGCAGCGATACAAGTCTGACAACAATACTGCATAGTACGGACAGGTACAGCGAGAAGATCTTGTGGGAGTAGCTCCCATTATTCATGTGGAGCTATTGTGAGAGCATCAAATGCGATGGGCGGCCGTGATCGCGAAACAACTCGCCATGCTAAGCTGTCCTAAGCATGTTCATTTAGATTTAAGGTAGGTTAACACACTGGCCCGTCTAAAACGGCAATAGTTCCAGTTTAAAAAAGAAAGTCGTCCACCATGAAGGCGGGCATTGTCATCGATCAGGAAGAAATTTTCTCCCACATGCTGCCGAAACTCTCTCAAATGTACTGTCAAGATCTGATCGCGATATCCGGTAGCAGTTTTGCCTTGTCCATTCACACTGGTGGTTTTGGGTACAGGCATTAGGTGCTGCTAATGCTGGCCCACAACATCACCCCTTCACCTCCGTATTGATCACGTTCGTTGATGTTGGAAATATTATATCCTGTTCCCTGTTCTCCCCAGGTGATGCACCGTCGAGAATCAGACTATAGAGTAAACCATGACTCATCACTGAATAATACGAACGTCCAATTTACATCTGCTCAACGACTGAGATCTCGACAACATTGTAGACGATTCCTTCTCTGATCAGCTATCAAAGGTAACTACCGGTTACCTTGCATACAGTCATCTTTCCCCAAGCCTTCTATCCACAGTTTTCAGAGTTATCTGTCTTCCTGTTGCAGCAGCGTGGTCTAATGCCAGTTGACGGATGCTACTCCAATTGTGGCACTTCAGCAAATAACGATCTTCGCTTCCAGATATAACTCCTGAGTGTCCTTGGGTGGTCTTCTGGACGTGTCTTCAGTGTCAATCAACATTCTCCAAGAACGATTAACCATTGAGGAATTCACTCTGAATTATCTGTCTATTTTGGTATGTGACTGGGCAGCTTCAAGTCTTCCAGTGGTTCTCCAGCGTAAAGCATCAATTAACACTCGTTTTTAGTCATTTCTAAGCTGTTCGGTATCATTGGTATCATTTGCCTTTAAGAAACACTGACAATCAACAACTTCGTATACTTTAGTAGACGTCATTTTTACAGCCTAGGGCTGCAGTCACTTGCTATACTAGCACCAACTCTTCGTTTCTACAATTAACTATGTCTTTCTACATTAAAACAGATAGAAATATATTTTTGACCATGCATAGATATCATACGACATTTTAAAACAATTATTTATCATTTTTCTTAAATTTTTGCTTTAATTTTGGACACTAGTGAATATGAACTTCGGATATTAGTTAATAGTCGGGTAATATGGAATACTCGTTTTCCTCGTTTGTGGTGGTGCTGTTACCTACTGGTAAGCAGGAGAACTAACTCTACACATTCCCATAATATCCCCTATTTAGTTGGGGTTCGATATCTACATGTGAAGGATTAATACACGCACAAATCGTAATTTGTAGTGATCAGAAAATTTTCAGGTACGTTTCGTAACGTCTGTATTTCTTTAGGGAAGCATTGTAATACATTATATGATTGTGAAATTGTAGGTATACATTAGGGTTGTCCTTATTTCTCGACCTCCGAGTTTTTTTAGTCTCACCCCTAAAATAGTTCCATATCAGACCAAAGCAACGCATGAGAAAAATTAGTCCACTTTAATAATATTAAATGGTACCGCAAGAGGTCTAAAGTTTGGAATGCATTTTCAGCATATACCTATAAAATATAGCAAAATTCTAGAATAAACCTTTGTAATTTAGAAACTGCTCAAGGGGATGGGAAGGTATTTTGGATGGAGGTACTGGAGGTAGAGACTCAACTCATTTTGTGTAGCATTATCACAGTGGCCATCTTGAAGTCCGCCACCTTGGATTCAGATCAAAAATTTCAAATAGGAAAAGGATCATGTGACATATCGTTTTGGGGTAGCTTCTCACCACAAACACAGATATGACATAATTCCAACTTATCTCTAATCATGTAACATCGATTTTTTATTAAAAAAATGTTTGGTTTTAATTTACATAAGTATTTAAAAATTGGTATACAGAAGAAAAAAGCAAGATAGAACGTTATTATGCACAAAAATATTTTGATATAAAATTAATAGTTATCACAAGATCCATAATGGCTAGAACAAAATTACATGGTACTTGTACTTACGAATACCAGTTTTGGCACGTAGTAAGATTTTGTATTAAATTTTAGCCTTCAGGAATAAGAACAATTTAATAGAGGTTAAGCATAAATTTACTAGTCAAATATTGTGAGTATGTATTAAATCTACTACAATTTGCAAGGTTAAATTTGGTCACAAAGTCACTTTTACCACTTACAATTTTACCAGTGTTTGCTTCCTACTGTCGGGGTACTTTGCACGGTAATCACTGACCACTTGCAACAGAAACTTCTTTTGGTTTTCGTCTTTTGTCAATATATTGATATACTCCTGAGCCAACTTACTACCACGCTCTGCAACATCATTTGTCACGAGTAACTTCGAAATGAACAGAGAGGCATGAGTATAGTCGTCGTTAGTTTTCAATCCATCAGGATCAGTATTCCAAAAGCCTCTGCAAAGTTGAAACCTGCTGAAGTTCATAGTATTTGTGTTACAAATTGACTCAAGTCCTGCGTTAATCCGCTGTCCATGTCCTTCAAACACAGAATTAGTTTGTTGCTATTTATCTCTTCAGTATGTATATTATCATTACCTACAGTCATTGTTTTCACTATGTTCAATTTTGTTTCTTTTGACACACGATTATCAAATACGTCAAAGCCAAGTATCTCGGGAGAGAGGTACCACAGTTGATTACACAACTTCTGCAAAGCAGTCCATATATTGCAAGACACCATGGAAATGTTACACAAGAAGATGTTGAATCAGATTCTATTTATAGATATAGAAAGAAACAGACATGGTATACTAAAAAGGATATGATAAATGATATATAAAGTGAAATTTTGATTGTTCACTATTTCTGCTGTGTAAAATGATTATTCTAAATTAAAAACCTTAAGACGTATAGGGCCAAGAAGTTATATTCTCAAGGTTTGAATCAACTATAGCTCCAAGAACTAAGCATTTCCGTACATAAGCTAAATATGTCCCCTGATACATCTCTCTATCAGTAAGTCTGGTTTCCTCTTGGAGAGCATTGTTTATATTATTTTGTTGGCTACAATGAGATGAAGAAAAAGAAAGGGGCCTTCTGTTTGCACATAAAAATGATTCTGTTTCAATACCAAAGCCCATGAATTCCGACTCTAGTGAGTAAAATTTAAAAAAAAAAAACTTTCTTACTTTCCGATACCCTTACCGTCCTTTTCCTAGGCTCTTCAAATTTCTTACGCTTTCCCTCAGCCCTTTTCTCTCTCGTTCAGCTGTCTTGCGATCGATTCCCAGCATGCATCCAGGCCTCCCTTTCTGCCTTTGAGATTGCAGGAATAATTTGTCTTCAACATACATCATGGTCAGTGCATCAGCATGTGCTATATCAAAAAGATTATCTAATTCTTCAACAAACATAGTTACTTTACTTTCTTGTTTCTTCTATACCCGTTTACAGTGCTTCCTCAATTCCCTCCAATTGTTGTATAACTTTTCTACTTTACAAACCTAATGCTGTTCTTTCCTAATAGAAATGCCTATTAGGAATGCCTTTTGCCAAAAGACTGATAACTAAATGAGCACTTTCGCGCAAGTTCAGCTTCACACACCTTAAATTGAAAAACAATATACTCATAACTTCTCTGCTAGAAGGCAGCTTACTTCCAACCAGCTGGTTGGACATATATAAAACCAAATATATTTTATGTTGTGAACAAAGTTGAATACTTGGTGATGAGGAAGACGCCGCCATTTCAAGTATGTAACTTTGAAACACTCACAGCACATTAGGGTTTTATTTTTAAAAGGATAGCAGTCCAACAACTCCAATGCACTCCATAAACTGAGAGAAATCACGTGACTACATAATTGTTAGAACTTGCTACAGTGTTGCCAATAACTTCAATAACAATGTCCCAAAATCTACCGCGAAAAATTGATAAAGATTTTAATATTGGAAAGGCCGATAATTTGGGCGTTGCTGGCCACCTGAAAAGACAAATCTAATTCTGACAATGATGGATTATAGCTAATGTTTTGTTCTCGTGAACTAAGGAAAACCTTCCAAAATTCTTACAAATCCGCAGTCCGTCATAACAGAGCAGTACATTTTATTACGTCGCAGCATTTATTTTAAAAATATAACTATTACATGTTTAGAGATAATTTGGAAATGATGTCATATCTGTGTTTGTGGTGAGAAGATACCCCAAAACGATAAGTCACACGACCTATTTTTATTTAAAATTTTGGACCTGTATTCAAGATGGCCGCCATGATGATGCTACACAAAATGGTATGGTCGCGTCCCCTTCAGCCGTTTCCAAATTATAAGGGTGTATTGCAGAATTTTGCCAGATATTATACACTAAAAATGGATTCCAAACTTTAGGCCGCTTGGGGCATCATTATATCATATTCAATTGAGCTATTTTTCTCATATGTTAGTTTGGTCTGATATGGAACCTTTTAGGGGGTGAGAGCAAAGAAATTCCAAAATTTAATTTTCTCCATATAAACAAGGACCACCCTAGTGCACATGCTACTACTGGACTTGTGAAAGCCGCTTTGATTCCATGTACCGTAAAGTACGGTTAGCAATGACTTCATTTTCAAGATGGCGTGTCGGGCAATATGGAATAGTTGTAATCCATAATACATTCAGATACTTCTACATCATTAGAACTTGAGTTTCTACCTTAGACGATTCCACGTAACAATAATGCTGAGCGTTTATTTTTCAGGGCAAATTTTCCGACAATTCCAGAGGAGAGTTGTGGACACAGTGCTTATCTTGTTTATTGTGTGCGAACAAAGATAGGGTACTTTTGTGACTTATGCAAATAATGTGTTTCGACAGTTCTGCAATGACAACACCTTTTCCCCCTGTACTCTTATGCCATTAAATTTATACTTTATCTCACAAAAGTATCTCATAATACCCAACTATTCCATATTACGCTCGAAATTTATCTTTTTATAAATCATACAATAATTTGAATATTCATAATTGTTTATCAATAATCTTTACAAGTACACAATCTTAAATATCAAAGGAGGTATGCATGTGTTATCCCAGATAGCAGAGTAAGCTTAAATTAAACTTGTTTCAAGCTTGCGATGTCAAGTGTACAAGGCTGTAAGCTTTGTTAAAACGTAAATGAACCTTACTAGTTGTCACTTTTAAAGCTTGCTCTAAGCTTGCCACATAAACTTACTCTAAGCTTGTAATACAATCTTGCTTTAAGCTTGCTATACAAGCTTACATTAAGCTTGTCTTTCTAAGGCTGTAAGCTGGACCTAATTTTCAATTAAGCTTACTAGTAGGCACTCGACAAGCTTGTGCTAAACTTGTAACACAAGCTTGCAGTCCAATCTTGCTCTAAACTTGCCATACAAGCTTACATTAAGCTTGTCATGATAAGCTGCATCTATGAAGCTTACTCGTTGACCTTGCTCTACTAAGCTTGTCATATTAAGTTGTCACAATAACCATGAAACAAAGAAAAAAGTCCACGGTGACATGGGTCTGCTACTTAATAAGCAGCTCTCATAACCATTTCTAAATCGTTTTTCTGTCTACTGCAATTATGTTCTCCACTTTGCCGTCTTCATTCCTAGTTGAAAACTCCCACTTGTCTGCACCTGGGTTTGAACTCGCGATCTTCTGGTTTGCTGTCCGGCGTCTTATCCATGCGGCTAGCCCATAGAGTTATAAAACCTCCATTAGAGTCAGGATTGGCGCTGCTACCGCGGCGTTACTTGAAAGTTGAGCGAGAGTATGTTTGTTTGGCAACAACACGTATTTGAGCTGTTATCATATGGCTGCTATGCTTCGTTCTCTGGCATTGTTTGTTGGTTTCGTTTGTATTTTAGAAGAAAAAGCCGATCTCCTGTGCAGCGTACGGTTGTACTGAGAGACATAAGGAAGGAAATAATGTATCGTTTCACAAATAAATGATTATTTAAAATTATTCCGTGAAAAATATTTCATTATGTAAGACGCTCTTTCGTGCAGTTTATGTCTGCTAGAAATATAAAACACACATCTCTGATTAAAATTATTTGATGCGAAGGTATTTTATCGTGTTAGATCCATACTTATGAAACTGTCCCTCAATGCCAAAGAGAAATATCCATAAAAATAAGTATTCTTAAATTCAGAAATACTGGATCGTTTTCATTTTGGCTTATTGGAAATAAAGAGGTTATTTTTGCGTAGAAAAAATGATAATTATATCTGTCTATTTAAAATTTAAATAGTTCTAAGCCTATAATTTGTTGTTGAATTTTATTTACGGCCATTAGGCACCTGACTCAGGCCGGAATAGGGGAGGGGAAAGGATTCGGGAAGATGTGGCCAGGGCCTATGTTGAAGGTCCCATCCCTGCATTTACTTGGTGTGCCTGAGCAAAAATTCTTTAAAACCCTCAGTCAGGATGGTCGGCCGCTGGAATCGAACCCATGAGCTACCGAATGCTACACAAACGCTCTACCACTTAGCTACTTTAAAAAAAATGTTCGCCCTAAGCGGGTCTTTTCCTTATTCAATTAATTCTGTCAATCCTTTCAACTTTACCTTACTGATTTACCTAACTACTGACATCACAGTTAAAATCACTGAGATCCTTGAGTCACCAGACTACCGCACTAGCGAGCACGACCACCTGGATCGGCTACGGCGGCTCGGTAAGTAATGTGCTGTTGGAAAGACTTGTTAAATTATTAAGAACAATGATGATGATGATGATGGGTGTTCTTCCCGAAGGCAGGTCTTGACCTGAAGGTCCCAGAGCTAAGTGAAGCGAAGGTGATTTGCCATTGCCTTCCATCGCATGAAGATGACGTTCTAAGGATGGGGCCTACAGTTTAACGTGGGTTCCAAACCACTTCTGTCTCCGTCGGGAATCGAACCAGGGACATTTTAATTACACTATTAAGAACAATAGAAACATAAATTTAACATAACAACAAAACTAGATAAGAAACACTTTTTATCGATCACCCTGGTCGGCAATAGGAAAACTCGTGAATTCTATATACCTACGGTCCTACAGTCGGACACAATAATATACTTAATAGATGTTGTTTAAGATTGTTTAAGATTTAAGATGTATTGTTTAAGATAAAGTTAAAGCAGAACATTTGAAAAGCTAGAAAAACAATGTCGTTTTTAATAGTTTTAAGACTTTTACCCTAAATTTAAATACACTCTTCTTCATTCTCAAATATCTTTTCCGGCATCTTCTAAGCTAACCAGGGGCGCCAGATCCTTTGTGTGTGTGTGTGTGTGTGATCTCTATAATGTCACTTTCGACAGCTGGTAAAACTTAAATATCAAGTTAAAGCTGTCCTAAAACTAGAGATAGTTCTTATACACATTATTTTTAAATGACATACGTCTTGTTTCAATGATATTTATGTGAAAATTGCCTATTTCTTGTCCGACGATCGGTGCCCTTACTCTATTTTCAATTTTATAATTTTCTTTGTAAATGTATGGAAGTAAACCGTTGGTTGTATATAATTAAAGCATTAGCGATTTGCGTGTGTAATATTCATGTCACTTGCGATGTATCCCTAATGTTGTATAATATTTTTAAATGTATTTCTAATGTTTTTTTTAATGAGTTATGTGGCTTTAAGTAACAACATTATATTGTTTTATTTAACAAAAACCGGGATGGTACATTCAACACAGGCCCTGGCCGACACCTTCCCGAATCCTTTCACTTCCCCAATCCCGATCTGAGACTTAAATACCTAAAGGCCATAAATAAAATTCAAAATTTACCAAAAAGATCTTTGAGAACAAAATAATATTTATCAAGAACATTTTACATAAGTGATTTTTATATTAAATTATACCTTATATTGATCAATTTAATTAGGAATTGTTTGTATCTTACGTGTTGAACTTAAATAAGGTGAACTTTAATGCGAATTCTAAATTGTTTTTCTTCATAAAAAGATCGTGCGTGGCACATACAAATGATACAATACCAGGCAGCGGACGGTTCGCTGTTTCGTTCCTGCCAAACAAACGAGAAACAATTGAATGTTCAACTTGCGCCACGCTGAGAGTTAAAAAGCACGTAGACGGTGGCGCCAACCCTGCCTCTAGTGGAGGTTTTATAACTCTATGGGCTAGGCAGGCTTCGTTCACCAACCATCCACCGAGCCAATTTGCATAATGGTTTGGAAATTTTATTTATACAGCACGCTTACGTCACAATAGTAGTACTCAGAACATTATATTCCGGAATGATTACTATATTATAATACGAGCGTCTTGCCGACATGACATATTCCGGAAATTACGTCATTAACTCAGATTCTAACACTTGTGTGCAATAAAAAAGAACAATGAATCTGACTTTTCTAACATAACATAACCAATGCTCATTAATTTAATAAATTTCCAAATGTATATAATATGTAAAAAAGAAAAAATATATATATTTTTCGTTTTAAAAAACTACGTAAAAATAACCACGTCAGGATTGAATCCCGGGACCTTCGTATCATCTTTCCCACACGTTAACCATTATACCAAGCTCGTATATTTCAAATAGTGGTTTGTCAGCGTTCTTTATGGTTCAAGCAGTACTGCACCTGACTGACATAACTTACGAAATGTAATTTGCCGGCGAAACTCTCTTTATTATGATCCCGTAGTCCGTACACTTGCTTCTGTACAGTGGCGACACATATCAACACAGCTATCTACATCCAGATTGAATCAAACTTAGAGTATTAGTCAATTTAGTACTGTCTATTTCCAAAGTCGAATCAAGCTTATTACATCAAACTTAACTACACAAGGAAACTTCTAGCTCTCTGAGTCCAGCCTGAATTAAACTTACAATATTAAGTGAACTTCGTACTTTTAATTTCAAAGTTGAATCAAGCTTGATACATCAAACTTAACTATATCTAGTGAAAATACACTGCAAATCAAAGTTGCCATAAGATGCTATGTAGATAGCTGACACCAGGGATTCGAACAGGATTTTCGGTTTGCGGAGGTGTAAAGTCAAAACTGAAAGGCTGTAAGTGGAGTTTTGTGTTGGGGGTTTGGGGGTGACACCTCCCCACAGGGGGAGAGTTTGGCGAAATCACTGGCTAACACTTGACAATCTTGCTGCCAGTTTTCCATGTCAAGTTGTTGTCACAAGCGTTCAACAAGCTAGGATCTAACCAATTCCATTGAAGCAGAGCATTTTTCGAAAGTAGAAAGGAAGAAAACGTCGAGATGGGTTGGATTTCGAAACAGGGTCCACTAGCACGCTGGTCTGATGTGTTGTTCATGAGGCCACGAAGCCAGTTCGTTTTTGTTGATTCTCGAGTGATATTTATAGCTCAAAAGTCTTATAACAGAGTGCTCTGTATACCTTAATATGGAGGTTGTCTACAGTTGCGTATTTTAGGGCGTGAAAATAATATGCGTAAATAATATTGGAAATGGTATGAAAAACCTAAGGGGGCATTTATAGTAGCTAACTTACAGATGCTCATTAAGAATCTAATGACAATGACTAGCCCGCGAAACATGACAACACCACTGACTACGCGCAGCTTGAACTTAGATATCAAGTGAACTTCGTACTGTCAATTTCAAACTTCAATCAAGCTTCATACGTCAAGCTTAACTATACAAGCAAAAATCAAAGGCAATTCGAGAGCATATGCCTGAACACTATTGACCCTGTCCAGCTTGAATTAAACTTCCAATATCAAGTGAACTGTGTACAGTCAATTTCAAACTTGAATCAAGCTTGTTACAGCAAACTTAACTACATAAATCAAAAATCAAGGACGAATTACGATAATGCCTTAACACAACAGTGTACGTGCAGCTTGCATTAAACTTACAATATTAAATTAACTTATTAAATCAATTACAAAGTTGAATCAAGCTTGTTTCATCACACTTAACTATGCAAGCGAAGGTCAACTACAAATCTAGGTTGTTACAAGCTTACATGCTACGTGGGATCAATTCATTCTTTTCCGAAACGTAACACGCCAATAATGACGTAAAGAAAAATGGTACTCCACAATACCCAAAGTTCCTATATACAGGATGTTGGTAAATAACACCGACAAAACAACTTCACGAGATTTCTGACATGAAAATAAGAAAAACAAGAAGTATATACTACTTGCGCACCCATTACAGAGTTTAGGAAAATACAGTTTTGGATAGAACATGTTTAAAGTCTTTGAGGATACCATGCCATCTGAGTTGTACTGTTAATGGTACTGGAAATATCAAGCTCAAGATCTCAAATTCCCACGCTTTCGGCAGCCAATAGACCACAAAAGTCTTCTGTCAGATCCGGTTGGTTGTCATGGTAGCCCGCCATGTTCAAGTCTAAACAACAGTGGTTGGTTTATGTAGTTTCTTCGATAATAATAAATAATTCATCATGGGTATGTTCTTCGTACCAGATTGCAAACGTTACAATGAGAGAGAGAGATGTCGCTTTAAAAGGATGAAAACCAGAAAAAGAAAAAAAAATCAGCCATTACTTCCACAAGTTACTGTCTATGTTCCTACCATCTAACTTACTTGACTGTTCACTGTTGTTTAGACTTGATCCCCGCCGCTGCTATGGCAACCAACCGGATATGGCGCCAAGCCTTTAGTCCTCCATAGCACAGAAACGAAGCATTTGTGCACCCTTGATGGTCCACTTTTTCTTCATGTCAGGTATCTCGTGAGGTGTTTTTGTCGGCGTTGTTTAGCAACGCTCTGTATAAAGCACGGTAGCGGTTAATAATCGGACCAACTTGTATAAAGGAATTCCGAGGTAGGTGAAATGAATGGTAGAAAAGCACGCTGAGTCGGAATCAGCACCATTAAAAGTAACAGCGGATAACTTATCGTTCCGGTCACGCCGAACCATGTTTCTCGTCACCTTCGCTAAGACGTAACACTTACTAAAGCATATTCATATTTCAAACCTTCGACAATGTTTACGAACTCCTGAACCTTATTTACTAGCGTTATTAGTTCCCAATTTTACTATATTGTAATCTAAAACAAACAAGGGAGCGAGAATTAGGCTCGTTTCAGTTATTGTGTGACGGAACGTTATGGCCACTTTAAAAAGAAAATTGAGCCCGGTAAGGTATTTTTGTACCGTTCCCATGAAAATAATTAGTTTGAGAATCCTCTCTAGTTGTAAGGGAGATATTGGAGGAATCAGGGGCTTTTAATGATTTCGGTGATATTCGAGAAAATATTAAAAGTACTGAATTGATTAGTTAGCCTTGTTTAACCCAGGGGCGGATCCAGGATTTTCGTGAGGGGGACGCAGGTGTAAAAAATAAACCTTTTCGAGATTTCAACCACTTTTTTAGGAATAAATTTATAATATTTCCCCATCATATTCATAAATTTTATCATGGAATATGAAACCGGTATCTTAAGAAATGTAACATTTCTAGATAAATTAGATCATAAATCGAAGCTTCCTTTGAAGTAAAATTTTGAAATAATTTTACAAAAAAATAAATCATTTCCCTCTCCAGATTCGCCACTCGTTTAACCATACTTTATTGTGAATCTATGGTTACATATTTTGCATTATAAAGCATCTCGAGCTCAAACTATGTTTAATAATATTTGTTTACTTTAATTTATGACGGCTTCCTGCCATGGAAGTTTTCTTTTAAAACCCTGTAAATCAACTCAAGCTCGATTTCCATTACCTATCGATAAATATTAATCAGACATTTGCTTTTTAAAATAGCATGAACACGAAATGTCGAAATGATTAGTACCAAATGGACAAAACTCAGTTGATGGAGTGTTGGTTTACCAGTCCAAAGGTCCAATCCGAAGGTCCTCTGTCACACCAGACAAATGATGGACGGTACACTAAAACCTCGTTTATCCGGATTTGAAGGAACCGTACCCGTTCCAGATAAACCAGGTTTATGATTTTACATGTTACAAGCGCCTGCACATACGGAAACACAGTAACAAAATGGGTTATTTTGCAAAAGACAAAACGGATTTGAGTAAATTAAGGGCAAATACAGTACAGCACTGCACATTTACACTGCGAGGAATTAATTAGTGGCACTCACTTGAATATATATGTGGCATTTTGAAACTGACGAAGAAATGTTTTCTTTCGTTTTTCGAAAATTGTTCCGAATAAACCGGATTTCCGGATAAATGAGGTCCGAAGAAATGTGGTTTTAGCTTCAAACTAGGCCCTCGCCGACTCCTTCCAATATAATCTCCCCTATCCTATCTCGGCCTGAGTCAAAGTCTCCTAAAAGCCCTAAATAAATGTGAAATTATTAGTAGATATAGTAGAATACAAAAAAATAAAGTGAAACCACAATTTGCAAGATCCTGTCTACAACGATCTACACGATGTTGAACTAGTCGCAC
>JAGDQP010041236.1:0-16986 GCA_022664845.1 Lepisma saccharinum | reverse complement strand
TTCAGTGCTTACATGCTACAAGCACGACAGATATACTGTTAATAGAGACTAATAGATGTTAACTTCTGTCCTCGGGGCGACTCGTGGCATTAACGAGAGAGGAGATGTTACCAGTTAGTTATTGATGGATTACTGTGCTTCAGATGGAATTATGAAACTCATGACTGTGGAGTTGAGAACGGAGTCAGATGAAGAATTTGTGATTGGTTGTTGGAGAGTACTGCAAATTAGATGTTAAGGAGGAGGGATAATGAATTCGTGATAAAGGGAAGATGGTTGATAGCGTAGGTTGGGTCATAATGCATGGTGTCAAGGGGTAGAGGATGGAACTTATGTGTCGTATTAGAGCTTATCGTCGTATTAGGGCGTATGCATCGTATTAGGGAGTATCGTTTGGTAATTTAGAGTTAGCGTAGTATTTCTCAAATGGAATATAATTTGTGGGATTGTGAGGCGAGCATAGATATCAGCAGTTGAGAAAGGTAACTTTATTATTTGCACAAAGCGGAACGCTTGGCGTTAAAAAAATATCAGAATGTTTGAGGGTTGAAGATCCAGGAAACATGACTGTAGGCAAGAAAAGAGCGTAGAAATGATTTATATTTATTTATGATGGCAATGGGTATGAGGGCCCATGATGTGCCTGTCAGTGAGACCTTTACGGTTGTAAGCTTTGGTCGGGAATGTGCTTTAAATGAGGTGTTTACGTGAGATGACGATCGTATGTTACGCCGAGGTACTTGACTGTATTGGTAGGTTTGAAGCGAGTATGATGAAGGCTGAGGTTCAGATGCGCTGGGTTGCGTTGGACTCCGGATCGGTTTCTGGATGATATAAATATAATGGCTTCGGTTTTGCTGGCGTTTATAGTAAGGTGCCAAGTGTTACACACTGCACTAAAGAAATCCACTGTAGTTCATATTTTTTATTTGCTGATCTGATTTAGGTGTTGCAAGAAATACAGTGTAATCAACATATTGGTATATATGAATCGTAGGTGGCAAATCAAAGCCGAAAAGTAGGTACAGTAGTGGTGAAAGTGATGATCCTTCAGGCATGCCGGTATTGAACAATGTGGTTCATGAGTTAATGTTAATAAAAGGGATAGGTAAGGAAGGTTGGTAATTATAGGTTGGTAAGGAAGTTATATATGTAGCGAGCACACAAGGTGGCTAGACAACTGTTAAGAAAAGTGCACAGAAGTGCTTGATGACAAATATTGTCAAAGCGTTTTTCTAAATCAAAGATCACTAATTATGAATGCTTACGAATATTGTAATAATTTGCTATATGGTTTGTGAGGCGAAGAAATTGGTTCTGAATACTGTAGCCTGATTGAAATTCTGCTAGATTGTCTGGAAGGAGATAAAATTGTTGTAGATGGAGTGCATTCGCTCAATATTTTCAATCGGTATTTCTATCCTCCTCTCACACATATAATAATCTTAATGGTGATGCTGTTAGTAATAGAAATGATGAAATAGGGACACTGTGTATTGACCAAATTCAACTAAAGGAAGTTTAAAATACTATCAGAAATTTAAAATCGAAGACGACAGTTGGTTCTGATGCCATACCCTCATATGTAGTTAAGGGATGTGCTGTTATATTTAAATATTCCCTATTGATAGCATTTAACTTATCCCTAAAAACATGTACTTTCCCCGACAAACGGAAATCTGCCCTGGTTTGTCCTATCCCAAAATCTAATAATAGTAGAGACATTAATGACTTCAGGCCAATTGCAATATTACCAGCTTTTGCAAAAGTATTTGAACAGATCTTATACAAGAGAATTAGTAATCATATTCAACCAGTTATTTCAACTAAGCAGCATGGCTTTGTTTCTCAAAATACCACGGTAACAAATTTAGCACTTGTTACGGACTACACAGAAAATTCGATGGACGAAGGCAAGCAAGTTGATGTGATTTATATTGACTCTGAGAAAACATTTGACAGGGTTAATCACAATATATTACTGGAAAAATTAAATCACTATCACTTCTCACCCACTGTGATTAGGCTCCTCTATTCGTACTTAACAAATCGGAAGCAATCAATTGTCTATAAAGATTACAAATCATATGAATATTCTGCACTCTCAGGAGTTCCTCAGGGTTCGAACCTAGGACCTTTGTTATTCCTCTTATTTGTTAATGACCTTCCTGATTGTGTGCCTGATAATGAAAAATTGTTATCTACAGATGATTTTAAATTTTATACAAAAGTCAACTCTATCGGAGACTGCATAAGACTTCAGCAAAGCTTAGATAATATTGCAAACTGGTGTGCTATTAATCAACGTGGAGTCAACATAAGGAAATATAAAGCATTATAATTTAATAGAAATAAAACCACTCATCAAATTGATTATTCCATTAATAAAATTGTACTAATCAGACCTACTGTAGTTAAGGATCTTGGTGTCAGTTTTGACTCGAAATTGACTTTTAACATATATGTTACAAATATAACAAATGAAGCCTTGAAGTTACTAGGATTCGTAATTAGGACGGGAAGAGAATTCAACAACATATCAACATTGGAAAAAATTTACTATGCTTATGTTCGCTCCAAGGTAGAATATGCTTCTTCTATTTTGAAGAAGTTAGATTGTGTGGATTTAGTTTCGACATTATAGTTTCGAGTCCCATCATCTAAAACTCGCGTTAATAATACTGGTATCTTCCACTGTAAAAGGCAAGAACCAATATCTTGATGAGGTCACCAATCTGGAGAATTTGTACTATATATAACAAATTCTGTACAGTTCACAATAATCTGGACGTATGCTATATGTCGCCTAAAGAATTTAGAGATGCAATTGTCAATAGAGTCTGTACAACTACTTTGTAAAGCTCAACACTATAATTAGGCCATTGCCTGTTGTGTTGTCGCTAAATAAATTAAAAAAATAAACAAGGATACATTCGAGGATATTCGCGACGGTTGGCCTTAATTGTATAGGGTGATATGAGGAAAGGGAATCGGGAGGTTTGTTAGGTTTTAGAAACATAAGCGTTTTTGAAGTTTTGCATTCAGCAGGGATAAAGCATGTGCAAAGAACAAATTCGAAGAATGCAGCAAGGAATTTTAATGAGCAATTTGGTCCTGATTAATATGATTATAGATGAAACTGTACAACTTTTGTTTTCTGTAGTAATACCTTGAACTGTGATCGGTGCTGTCAATGGATTATTGTCCTTGATCTGATGATTTTCATTATTCTTTACTGTTGGTTCGTCGAGGTTTTATATGATGTATCGGATGGTTTCTAGCAATGGTGGTTTGAGGCAGCGTGCAGGTTTTCTGAAGATAGATTTATTGTTCCCTATCGGGTTGTACAGGTTGCTCATTTTGCAACAGTGGATACGTAATTTTAGTGGTTTACCATTACGAATATTGAAACGCTTCCAAAACTTCGTTGAATGTACGGTATCTCGGAGTTGGTTGCAGATCTTGATCCATTGATAAAGCTTATGTGCATTCAGATAATTATATGAACGGTGAGTTGTCGATGTTGTTGTAGGGAAATTGGATTGCAGTTTCGGATGTAGCCACGTAAGCGATGACGGGAGCATCGTATTAGGGTCTCACATTGTGGAGTGTGTCTGCGTTGGTATGGCGTGGACGTTGTAGTATGTATGTATAGAATTGATGCTCATTGCAACGTTCCGATGATAGTATCTTGTGTTTCCTAAAATTCTTCTTTCGCAGTTGTTTAAGTTGTGAATTGCAATTATACTATGAAATTATGGTATGTTAGAAAAAATGCCCACTTTTGTTATAGGGAGGAGAAACGTTATTGCGTTATGTCGGGAAAGGGCATACTGTAAGTCACAGTTTCAAATCAGAACTTTGTAAGGTACAGAAACTAACAAAAACAATATGTAGTACGGTTTTCCCCGCACAGGCACACATGTAGGACACTGTCAAGTATTGTTTCTTATTTAGAAGTATCCGCAAAGACACATTTAGCAATGTAACAATTTCACTATCAAGGAAATGAGTGGTTTAATATGTCTAGTACATAAATGCACTTCAAGCAGAACTCGCCAATCGTAAAAAATAAATTCAGCACATGTATAGTGTGCTACTTCGAGCGCGATTTCCCAGAAAGACACCATTTGCATCATTGCTTGTCGAGATATAAATAATTCTTGGTTTTCATCATTCTAACAGGACCGCACTGTATTTATGGGGTGTCAGAAAAAAAAATCAAGGTCCACTTCCAAAAGTTGATAGAAAAACCCATTTTAAAATCTGAACATTTTTATTTCAATTTCTGGTCCGGTAGGGTTCTTTGGCTTAGCCTATAAGATGCCACTGGGCCAAACATAAATTTATATTAAAGCGTATACACTTTCAAATATGTTCTCTCACAGCTTTCAATAATAGACTTCCATTCTTTTCGTGCATTCTTCGATTCCTCGATTATAAATAGATAAATAGATAGATATGTATGTATGTATAAGTGTGTGCTTGTGTCTCTATATGTCTGTGGGTATGTGTGTACACTTATACAGTTTGATTGTGCAATTTGAAATGGGAATAATTTTATTACATTTTTCAGAAAATTTTACAAACCATAACTTTACTGTCAATTATTTCTTGACTTTCCCTGATATCTGGGATTTCTTTCCGTTTGTTATTTAATAATTCATGTGTAATTTATTATATTTGCAGTTCCCGAGTGTGGTCCCAAAGTTTGTGTTGGGCCTGGTGGAATAAAATGTAGAAATGGAAGTAATACTAATTGTGAATGCCAACATGATCCACTCTTCATTCAACCACCAGTATAGTTCGATTGTAATTAATAGTTATTTACGTAAGATTAATCAATGATTTTGGTTTTTATACTAAATATCAATCAGCGAAAGGGAGACAACACATCAGGAATTGCATGGTGCTGTATATTTTGGGGTACATTATGCTGAGTAAATAAATATAATATCATTTAATTGTGTGTTGTTTAATTTCTATCTATTTTTAATAGTCTACCATCCCGAAATGTTCATTATTTTATATTACGTCATAATAAGAAATAAATTATTACTTTTATCGAAACGAAAGCCGAAGTAGGTTCTGTGAAAAGTATCTAAGCAAGAACAAGTTTCAAGAACTGTATTATTATTATTATTATTATATGTTTGCGATTTGAAAACTATTTACCGTCGTAATAAACATTTTCGTAAAAAGAGTTTTCATATAATAATTCAAAAAGTATACAATAAGGACATTATATTATTCAATAATTGTTATGTAGTTTAACAATGGTCCCTTATATCAGTTTGAAACTACCAACGTTATATAGACACCTAAATTTAAACATATTTCAATGTATCTGTCAAACATTTTCTGATTCATATCTCTAATAAATTATGGTAACAGATTAAGAAACTTGATTCTAGAACATCTACAAATTGATTGTGACTTTCATTATTAAATGCTGTGAATGTATATTGTCTTTTTTGTCATTGTCTTTTATATTGTCTTTTATTTATAGATATTATCATTGTCTTTTACTTTCCGAACAGCTATAATTTGTCTTGTTCATATAAAGAAAGCAGATCCATACGCAGCGTCTCGAATGTATATATTTTGTCGGTGCGTCTATTCCAGTTTAATTTAGCCTCCATAATATTATCGCAAAATTTGATAGATTCATTTCATTATTATTTACAAACTCATGATTTGTATTAAAACAATTCAACAGACTTTCAAATATTCAAAATTAAGTTTTATGCAAAAAACCAACGTGATAATGATTTTATCAATTCTTCATCTTTTCTTGCAGTGACTGTGACGTTTTCTGCATTTGTAATAAAATGGTGTCATCCACATATTAAACAAATTAATGTGGTAAACAACAAAGTTAATCATTAATATACAACTACCAAAATAGTTAAGAAACTAAGCCATGGGAAATTCCAGTTCGTTTCATTACTTCCTCTCTTCCCACATTACTAATTTTAATAATTTGGTGTTTACCAGTTAGGCTATATCTAATTAAAATAGGTTAAATATTCCGGAAGCCAGAAACTTCAATTTTGATACTAGGATATCATGTGAGACAGTCTCAAATGCTTCCGTTTTGTCACTAAGGGTAATAGAGGTACAAGAGCCAGAATGATATTCTTTTGTTATTTCTAAAACAACGGATTCAACTGAATTTTATTGTTAAAAAAACAAGTTCTAAATCGAAATTATGAGATATTTAAAACAATATTTTGTTCAAAGTACCTTGACAACTGTATTTCATAAGATTTTGTATCAATCAAGTACTTTTATTTTGTATACGGCTGCTTGAGAACAGCAACCTATTGCTAGGATGCAAAGAGAACAAATGAAGTTTCTAATGTTTTGCTTTAGTGTCTAGTAGAATACAACGGGTTTTATGGATATCTGTGTCCATGTTCATGCTTTTACGGTCATTGACAACAAATACAACAACTATTCAAGTAGACACAAAATTTATTAAAAGGCTCCTACGATGTTTGCAGCTACGATATCTCAATATTCTAACTACTAAATATGGAATACTGGTAGAATACGCGCACCTCAAACCTTTAGAGCTGTGCGTGAAGAAAACAAAATTCCTATTAAAAATTCCTTCTGCAAATGAACACAATTTGCAAAGAATTGTTTTTCCAGTGTTCTTCATTTACGAGTGAAATTCATTCAGACAGAAATAAAGAAGGTAAAACAAGTAACGTATGTATTTGATACATTTAACGTATATATGATCTTCCATTCGTCGTAGGTGCTGCTATGATCAATATGATTGCAGCGTGGTTCACTAACTAGCTAATTTATGGCTTAAACTCGCAAGTTCATTCAAGTAGTAGTTGTAGGTATCTTCTAATATTGTCCGCCCAACGGCATTTAGATCATCCCAGCGGTCTCTTTACTCACGCCTACCAAATACCGTATAATATTTCCTTCGTTTCTCCATACGAGATACATGACCTGCCACCTTAGGCGTTTCAATTTCATTATGCTTACAACATCGGGTGAGTCGTACAATTCATAATGTTCTTTGCTTTGTAGCCTCCTCCATTCTTCAGTCAATTCGTTGTGTTTCGGTCCGTATATATATTCTAAAACCCTTATTTGCATACACAAGTAATTTATGTTCATCTGCTTGGGTCGTATTTCAACTTTCGCAACTGTAAAGTGTTACCGGAAGAGTAAACTGTCAGTATATTTTCAATTTCATCTTCTTATATATTAATCGCGAGGTTACGAGTTTCTGGACTGAATAGAAACATTGACACTAAATGATTTATTATTATGTTCTTTTCAGTTCCTTCGTGCTTGCTTTTTATATATCTTGTTTGTTATATATACTTCATTCTAGCTAACTAATCTGTAAACTTTCTCTGTGATGTCAATCTTAATTGAAACAGTATTGCAGAAAGCGGACCTCTCCACAAAACGGTATTTTGGGTTACTCAACAAAAGTTGTTTATATGAATCAAAATTTAAGAATCTATTATAGTTTTCCATAGAGTTTAAATCGGTAATTTTTGTATTGGTATCTTGCAGCTGATCGTTCTAACGAACTTCGTTTGTGGGATATTGGAACCTAACGTAGGTAGAGAAATCTCATTTCCGCAATATACTGAAATTTCAACTTAAATTTATTTTTCAAGGCTGTTATAATACCATGTTCAACTTATATTTTTTTTTAAAAATACATATTATTAATTTAAATAATTGTAAAGTCTTTGAACAATAAATAAGTAAAAGAATATTTGGAATCTGTCCCCGCAAAACCTGAGATACCCATTTTGTGCTATATAGCTCATTCTATGAGCAAAAATTGGAACTGCAAAACTGTCAGAAGCGATGGGAGAAATGTTATTAGTCACCACAGTAGAGAACATGACAAATCTGTTAAGCTAGTATTTTAACATTTGCGATGTAGAAATTCACTTGATTTTCTGAATAAACCTGTTGAGTGAGAATCTTTGATATACTTCAATACCGTTCGTTTTAGACACGGAATCAAATAAAAAATATGAATCATGAATTTCTGAGTCATTGCATGTTTCATTATATTTTTCGACTAAAGAAATACACGAGCGACTAATCCCCCGTCATCTAGTTGGGTACGCAGTAGATATAGAATAAGCTATAGTTTAGCACGTGGGCTAGGTCTCTAGGCCACTACCCTGATTAATGTTTTCAATTATTTGTTTGTGCTTTAATAGTGAATACCAGATTGTAATAATAAGTGAGGCGCTAACTATTCCTTTCATCATCCTCTCCTCCATCATATCTCGGCCTGAACCTGAGATGCCTGAAGGCTGTAATCAAATTCAAATTTAGCAAATTAAACTCTGCTCAACACGGCTTTCTTCCTGGTAGTTCCACTCTTACCAACATGTCCTTGTTACTCTCTGATACTACCCAACCACTGTTTAATAACACACAGCTTGATGTCATTGATCTAAACCTTAGCAAGGCTTTCGATAGAATTGATTGTAACATTCTTCTTTATAAATTAACTCACTCATCTATGGTAACTTCATTTCATCATTGCGAGACTATTTCACTGGCCACGAACAACGTGTTGTTCTTTCTGGATCATCTTCTAATTTTGTTCCAGTTCTCTCTGGTGTACCTCAAGGTTGTGTTTTGGGCCCTCTCCTTTTTCTTCTATATATGGACGATCTCCCATTTTATCTCTCGTCATCTAAAACCTAAATTCTTATTTTTGCTGAAGACTGTAAATTATTTCGAGAAATCAGATCATTACATGATGTTGCTGATCTCCAAAATTCCATCTGATCTGACCCCCCCCCCCCTGACTGGTGTAATGCGTGGAAATTCTCGTTGTTTGTTTAGTACAATTAATGAGTTACCCCAACCTTCATTTTGTTATATGTGACAGACTAGTTCTTGCAAGTTATTTCTTTTCCAATCTGAAGAACAAAAATATTCTTCAATTCTATGTACGCTTTCAGAATTCTGAAGATATATTAATACACATTAAATGTAGGTATAATATTATGCGATTTTAATAACAAACAGATCATTGGTATTGTCTTACTTGTGCAAACAATTCGTAATTGTTGACATACGCTCCGCTCTTTTAGATATGGTTGTCCTCCAGGAATTAGATATCACTTCCACAACATTATAATTAACGTATAACGTTACAGGGAACTAGTTATAATGTTGTCTGACTTAATTGATAATCAATGCTACCTCACCCCTTAGCGCATTTAATATGATTCACTGTGTGACATACATTTTACTCTAGAATTTATTGCACTTTTGAATTTCTACTTATGTGTAACAAAAATAATAATTTGTTTTTCAAGTTTGACATTAATTACTTGATACTAACGAATGTTTCCTGGCGGTGGAAATACGTCTCAATAATAAATTATTCAATACTCCTCATATTAGTCAAATTAATATTATTAATTACATATGTAATTGGTAATACCTGCACTTAATACTTCGCTGATCCTTGATGAAGACCACATGCACACCATCAATGAGGAGGTAGAATGTTTCCTGGGAAATGACACCAATTGTTCATCGATTGTATTCTATCATTCTATCAAAATAATTCAAGACTTTAGATTTATGTTGAGTGTTAAAACACACAACTGTACGTACTTGCTTCCTTTTAAAAAGTATATGTTGTAATGTTTTGATCTGCCATTTATCTGCCTAATTATTCTCTGAATGTTGATTCTGAATGAAGTATATTAGTGTAGTAAAATGTGAATTATTTTTCGTTCATTTCGTTCATTTCGTTCATTCGTTCATTTCATCGTTCGATTGGCGAATCATTCAGGAACTTAAGTGTGGTCATAAAATTTGGATATTTGTTATTCCTTGTTCTGTGAGTTTAGGACTTGTACCCATCTTCGCATGGTGCTTTTGTTAACACGCTGGATAAAATAACACAACAAGTATTGCTAATTATCTATCCTGCGCAAAATTCGTTCATTCTCTACTTGAAAAAGGATATTCTTGTAAATTTCCTATCGTTGCTGAGAATATACAAGATTTAGAGCTTGCATTTCAACATGTATGTAACACGCTGATTCAAAATATTTCTATGCAGAAATACTGGGTGGCTAAAATAGTAACACGAGTTGAAGAAGGTTTAACTTTTCAAACAGGAACATAATTGTGTTACAAAGGACAAGTAGCATTATTTTCGTACAATTATATAACTATCTGTATACATAGCTGGAATGTGATTTCAAATGTTTATTTTCGAATGTTGATCCCAATATAATATTAATATTTAGCTGATTCAATTAACATTGCTTCTCTTTTCATTGAAAATACTGTTAGAAACAGCTATGTCCCTTTTCAAGTTTCTCATTAAATCATAAAACCTTGACTTAAAATAACTAGGATTGTGGCCATATATATCGTTAAATTCATAACAGTACCGATAAAGAGAAAGAAAATGCATGCTAAAAATATAATAGTATAGGGGTACTTTTTTCCTGTGACTCCTACGCAAAAACTACAGAATACAGAAAACATTAGCCCTTTTACCTTCGTTTACCTTCAATACACATTTTAATGTATACAATTCCATCAAACTCTCGGTTTCTCCGCCAAAAAAATGGCGTTAGAAACTATTGCTTCTAAGCCCCACATTTACTAGCAAGTTTTAACAATAACGTCTGTAGCCAAGAGTCTTAATAAGGGGGTTTAATAAAGAAGCTCATAGAGAAAAAATATTATTCGCAATTAAGTTTAATGAGCCTTTATTTTGCATAATGTTACATCAATGTATATTACTTGTTTCGTTTAAATCTATCACTCAAATATTTGCAGAGTGAAAAAGTTGCTAAATCATGTGCCAATTGATCTTGCTATAAGACACCGAAATAATGCCTCAATCAATGAAATATAATCGGGCAAGACCAATTCCTAGGTTGCTTCTCGTGTGTCTTTAAACCCTTATTCTTTATACAAGTGCAGTCACTTCCCATATAGTTGCAATGTGCGTTTTCTTTTCCATCACAATATGTATAGGTACACTCAGGATCTGAGGAAAATATGAAACATAATATTTAATTTTTTTTCCCTAGGGTAAAGAATAAGGTTCTTAATACTAAATACACTCTGTGCTTACACCACTTATTTTAAACACTTATCTTAATCCATTTTGTTTAAATATGAAAGTAAATTATTACAACATTATATTTTAAAAAAAGGTTAATCTAAAACATACACAATAAAAAACTTCTAAAGTTTGGTGAAGTAGTAGCAGCATATAAAGATTATTTCATTCAGATTCCTAAGACGTTTTCAGAACAGTAATGTTATTTACAACTATGCAAGGATATCGTGATTTGTGGCGTCCCATGCTCTCTATATTCAGTGCATTTGTGGTAGAGGTATTTTGTAATACATATCAGCGATGCCTTATGAGTCCTTTTGCGAAAAGTTACCCAGGATTATACAAAACCGTATACAGAAGATTCATGTGCTCAAAGTAACATCCACGCGAATGGGCAATGGCTGGGCACATTTTCCATTGACTCACTTTAATAATCGTGAGTTCTTCATGGTCACAGAGAAAGACCAATACATAATCAATTTCATTTTTCCCTGATGTGCGGGATAATGTTTTAAAAGAATTTTGTTTCTTGGTTGCTATAAAATAACGAGAGGTTTTTGGCGACATCCAGGTAGGTGAAGGATCTGTCTAGAGTAACCACACGATCGTCTTTAGTTTATCCCTCGTATTATTTTCTCGCGTTGGTGAGCCGTTCCTTAACTTAACATTGCTTCCAATTTGTATCCACATGTTTTGTGTTTGAGTTGAAATTACAAAATATATCGATCATTATTAGCCATTTTATGTATTGGGATGTACACTCTGTCAATGATAAAATGAACGATCTCTTTCAAAAGCCTAAATTACGAAACTAAATGTTTTTCATTGTAAGAAAAGTGTTAAAAATAAAACATTCGTCAACAGATAAGCTATTCCTCTAGAAAACAGACTCAATTTTCTTTATTGTAATCTATTTATTTATTATTTATTATAATTTGTATAAAACCCACTTGTTGGTCTCTAGAAAAAACTAAGTTGTGACATGAATTATATGGCAACGTCGCAAAACATGAGAATCCACTCTCCTGTTTTCAAATATTGACTTACAAGTTACACCGGTTTCTACAGTTACTAACTTCTACGGTCTGAGCTTAAGATACCTAAAAGAATTAAATATATTTTAAGAAAATCGACTAACCTCTACTGACAAGCATTCTCTATGGTTAAATATATTGAAGAAAGTTATTCTTTCACTATTATTAATCATAAAATAAATTTAATGCAGCGAAATCAGCACGTTCGTAATCAGTAGGGATGAAGTGTTGCTTATTTTCACTAGGGACGTTATACTCCTTTTTTAAAACGTTTACCAAATTGTAGGATACAGTTTTCATATGTATAGAATCTAGGTAAATAGCATTAAACGGAAGATTAGATCATAGATACATGAAAACGGAAAATTAAACAAAAATGCGCTTTATACTTCGTTTACATTTTTACTTTGTTTACATTTAAACAAGAGTGTAGCTCGAAACTTGTTCTACCATAATAATTCGTGGCCGTGGTTTTAGCGACATTTTCGTTCTCTTTTTCTTTCTTTTTGACCACAAAGCTGACGAAGTTGGTTCGAACCATACCCATAGGCGCAAAACATGACAAAACATCCCAGGCTGAACAGATGCGTTGGGAGAGGACAGTCGAAGCTCTCAACTGTGATTCCGACTGTCTTTTATTCACAGCAGCTCCACAATTGTCCTCACGATGCTGGGTCAACAACAATATTTTGAGCCCCACCGGAAATCGAACCCGGGACCGCTCGCACTGAAAAAGTTAAAAGTTCTATGATACGAATATTTACGTGTTTTTAAACTACTTTGTTTTTCATTCTCTCCATGTGTTTAAAATGAGTCCTTCGCAATAAGAATATCCCAGGATTATTACATTTTAATTCCTAACATTCCAGGAGTATTCCTGGATAATTAGAAATATGCCGGTACTTTTCCCAGGATTAGAATGCTTAGTATCATGAAGGTAAAAAACAAAACAGGAAATATAGTTAACGTATTCCGATAGAATAAAAATAACCATGAATATTAGAGAAAGGTGCACGTTGCGCTGCAAATCTTGTATTTCAACGCTTTAAAATGTAATTGGAAAGTTAACAATAATTCTGAAATTTTCCTAAAGCGAGCATTGACATTTAAAATGTATACTCCATGCATTGAAATTATCCAGGCATGAATAATGCTAACATTTAGTGGGAATATATCTCCCTTTCTACTGTGTTGAACCTATATTTATTGCGTACTCTCTGGGAGTATTTATTCGGTTATTTTAATTTCATTTAATGGCTAAACATGTGCTGTGGGGTCTAAAGTCCCTCGCATATCTAAGAGACAATATTCTTTCGCGTAAAGTCAGCAAAAATGTATTTTGACAATACAACATTCAGTGTTTTTTTTATTTGCCTTATATTTATGAGCCAGGCACTCAGCTACGCCTAAACAGTGATATGTCTAAGTTACTGCAAGTGAAAGGTTCAAGTTATGGGTGCCTGTCTATGAGCTAAATTAAAACAAACTAGATGTTTGTTCCCGTAATACCTTTTTCCGTGACCATATCATCTATTTGGACATTGAATGTAGGAATCAGAACCCACATTGAAATATTCGCTGTTTCAAAAATCCGGTGCTGTGGTTATAATATTAGGAGGCGAAAACACTAAATTATTTGCATACACGCAGAAAATGGGGTATCAACTACACTGTAATTATATTTGTATTTATTTCAGAAAAACTAAGAAAAAACACTGAACACCACATTTACCACAACAAATCATCTCACACACTGATGAACACCACTTCACACAAACAAAGTGTCATAAAGATACTTCGTCTCGTCCACTCCCGGTCAAGGCCAATATGGAGGGTGTAAGACGCCAAACTGCAGCATTCGATTCACAGATTCTTTTATAAAAGATATAGAGAAACAGCCCCCAAAAGTTGTTGCTATTTACTAGTCGATGCTGCTCCATATGTTAATAAACTTTCCGGATATTGGCTGCATTATCATATTGCTTTTATATAACTTTCGGAGGCAGCGTAAATTTTGAACAGCCTTTCCTACTCGACGACCATGTGTTAACTACTGACTGGCGTCAACCAATCAGATAAGAGAATCAAATCAGACAACCCGGAGCGAAAAGGGGCGTGGCTTGCCACCAAAATCTCAACGAAAATAAAACAACAATCAGATCTTTTTGTTTGTTTTTAAAGATTTTCAACGAAAGAAAAATTGTTGAAGAAAATAATGAAATAAAATATGCAAATAAATATTCAGTAATAAAATGAAGGAACAATAAAGATAAAAAAAAAAAAACAACAATGAAAGGGATGTTCTGTATGGCTAATCTTCATTGTCATCTGGACAAATAAAACTCTTTGAAGAAAGCTGAAGACGAAAAATATCGCCGACAAAGCACGAACAATAAAAGAAGACACACAAAAAAGGGAAGAGGGTAAGATATGTTGCGACCAAGCGGAAATCGGTCGCTACAACGTCCTAATGGATTGAAGTCCACACAATTTACAAGTGCTCTTAAAGTAGTTTTAATTGCGCTTTCGTGTTGTGCATCTGCACCCAGAACTTTCTATTTTCGTAGAACAGACAGAAAAAGCCTTTTGCGGTGATTGCAGGAATTTTCCTTTATTTCTCGCAGTAACCGATATGAACAACTATATTATTTGCAAATTACCCTACAAACTATCTTATAAGATTAGTGCTGCAATTATACTTATAATTAATCTATTTACATTTAAAAACAATAACAACTCAAATTAGTGCTCACTATTTGGAAAAGTTACTTGATATATCCCGTAACGTTTAAGATAAATGTCAGTATTTACCATTATCGGCAGACAATCGTCGAGAAACACCGAGTAGTTTCTTTTACCTTATTGGAAGGTCTCAGCTTTCAGTTTCGCTGTGATTTGCGCACACACGCAGAAATGTAAGAGGTTTTTCTTATCGTAACAACAAGTCTAATGCTGGTCAAGTATTTGCTGCCGCCATGTTGATCGCTTACATCACAGAAATATAATAACCTTCTTCTAATGTTTTACAGTTAATTTTTCCTTCATATTTATTCCTATTTTACTACAACGCATGAAGTATTTATTCTGGTTTTAAAAAAACTCGTAAAAAAAATCTCTTCCATTTCAGCCATCCTGAATTATGATAACGAAAAAAAAATTTGCTAAAGTGGAATATAGAAATTACACTAATTATATATATAACGTAAACATACTTATCCTTACATAAAATATAGTTTATTTCTAAATTAGACCTTTTGCATTCTGCCAATTGGAAATTGTCAGAAGTTTGGCTAATTAACTAGTTATAAGAACAAACGATTACTTTTTAATTTCATCTTCTATATCATTATATGTGAAAACTCAGGACTAATGATGATAATAATAATAATAATAATAATAATAATATAATAATAATAATCTAGAAACCCGTAGGCATTTTACACTGTTACCTCGTAAATTAAATCAAGAGTTAGACAATGATATTATAAACAACATGAAAGTAACATTTATACATATAATGTTCTGATAGGTATTGGGAATTCGAAGTGTAATGTGCATTACTAGTTTTAATATGGGTTGGGTTTACACATTGGAAGTGTAACTGCTCTCGAGCACATGCATTCATAGGATCTGTTGCTAAACCTTACATGAGAATACAGTTTTAAGCACATATTTACTGTTTTTGAATTTAATACACAACACTTACACTTTCCTGATTGTCTACTGGTAATGTAGAAAAGACCATTCTATAAGCAATGCGAGTATATAAAAAAGATAAATACATTCGGAAATTAGAAAAATAAATAACCCCGTTATATATTAGAAAATCTAAAAAAAAGCAATTTATGGATAGGAAGAGATTCGAACTGAGGACCTTTCATACCACAAGTCCGATGTCTAACCGCTACACCACGTGGACGTTGTGATGTCTTGATAAGCATTCATTGATTCACCGTTTATTTGACAGTCTTCACTTCGAAAGCTAAATGAGATTTTATAACTTTTTTCTCTACATTTTGGGGAATATAATAGTTTCTGTCACATGATTATACAGCGCATGCATTATATCTGTAACCTCTGTTTGCGTAATGTTTCATTTGAGTCAACATTTCACTATTTTCATTTTCAGATAGTACTAAAAATAGTACTACTGTTTCGGCGAGCGAAAACAATTTCTCTTTTTTTCCTCTAAATTTCCCTGCGAATTTCCCTATGTTGTCAAATTTCTGACTTTTTGACCTAGAAACTTTTCGACAATTTCTCAATGTTTAATATTTTCTTTCTAGTTTCGTTATTTATTAATATTTCTGTGACAAAATTTCCGGAAATATTAATTTTTACATACTTTACAAGTATAATAACTA
This sequence comes from Lepisma saccharinum, assembly GCA_022664845.1. Lineage (NCBI taxonomy): Eukaryota > Metazoa > Arthropoda > Insecta > Zygentoma > Lepismatidae > Lepisma > Lepisma saccharinum. The sequence continues at coordinate 475 of JAGDQP010041236.1, read as the reverse complement.
AGCAAACGTCAGAAACTAAGGAGAAAAATATTATTTGTCAAAAACTGTCAAATAAAGACATGCAAAAAATTTTTTGAGCATGAGTGTACGTTTCGGACAGAAAAAAACAAACAATTGTTTCCGCGAAAGTGCGGCTTTGACAGTTTTAAGTTGGATATTTTTTAGTGTTTTGAAAATTTCAAAACCTTGCACCATTGTTAATCACACAAGAGAAACCCATCTAAATTCAATTCAAACCCATCGCATACTTACTTGAAATATACATACACGCACAGCCCCGATTAAGCTTCAAAGGTTATTTTTTTTTTTTGTACTTAAAAGAATTCGTATCATTATTCTGCATTCATATCATTTTTTATCCATTTTTCTTTACCAGATACCAAATTCATTGCTCCGCGTCGATATCTGGAACTAATTCAGCCATTCTCACAAGACTTGATTCGCCATTTGAAAGGGTGCAAAATATTGACACGGA
>JAGDQP010041235.1:0-16986 GCA_022664845.1 Lepisma saccharinum | reverse complement strand
ATATATATTTATAGCTTTTCTTCCTTTACGAAGGTCTCGGTTCGCTTTTTAACTATTTCCATGTGTACGCACGAGACAACGGATATGTAAGCACAATCAGGCTTTCGTTCAGAAATTTTGCCCGGGAGGAAGGGGGGGCATTACAGAGAACCGGGAGGGCGTTACTTGTACAATTAGGCCTGAAAGAAACACTGAGCACAATATAATCTTAGCTGGCAGTATCTATCCAGATTCGCCAGGTACGACTGAGGAAAAACTGGGGGGCGGGGGCATTCTTAGTCAGATTACCAAGCCTAAAGTTTCAAATCCAAGTAGTTTCGATTGGGTGATGATGTCGAGCGACAACCTTCGAGTTGAAGTTCCAGAGCATAAGGTAAATGGTAAAACATTACTGGAAAGGAAATATTCATATTTTTGTTCCATTTCGTTCTACATTTTTTTTTTAATTATTAGTATCTTTTAAAAATATGAAGATGATGGTATTACATTTGAATTGAATTAATAAATCACTTTATCTTTCTTTTATTGATAATATGGCAGATTAGAAATGAGGATAATCAACTATAAACTCAAAAGAAAACTATTATTCATTACGTTTATCAAGGTATTAATTGTAACAAAGGGTTATCTGTACGCTTTTATCTCATCAACGCCTCTATCAATCAATCATGTTTGACATTAACTACAAACTGATTTTCCTGCACTTCATGAAGAGTTGGTTCACTTTATTAGTGAGCAGTCTATATGATAAGACAATCAAAGATTTTTTTTTTTCATTATTGTAGTTTACCACTGTCGTCAGTCAACTGTCCTGTCATTCTTTAATACCGCTTATTCTAGGAAGAATATCAACAATATATTTCGAATCTAGCTTCGTTTTCTTTTTCCATAGAGACGCAAATTCACGTAGAGAACTGTTCAGTTCTTTTGGCTGAGGGACACGAAAGTATAATTGAAAAGATTAGATTTTTTTTAGATTAACATAAATGTAATCTTTTAGTTGGGCTTAAAGATCGAACTCGTTCAGAATCTCAGCCGGTCATGTTTTAGAACGGTAAAGCGTTCGAGCTAATTTCAATACCGTTACCGACAAATAGAACACAGATGTCTTCAAGGATATAATAATGTAGTTGGATCACCAATGAAAGACGGCATTGAAGACTGTAGTTTGTTATATTCTATGTACTTCCACGTGTAAAGGTTCTTTTCTCATGAAGAAGCTGAATGCGCGCGCAATGGACACGTGTGACGTCATTGAAACTACATGGTTATCCACACAACCCATCTGTTTGAACTTGCGGTCGCTATAGCAACGCAACGAAGTGACGAGTCAGATCAGCGAGTGGGTTTACTAAGCACATTTTCGCCTTTTGTCTATACACGCGTAAGCAGTGCACGTATTTAGTTCGTTGTAAATTATAAATTGTCTCCGTCTATGTTGCAAAACTAGTTCAAAGTGACCCTAAAATGACCCTATTCGCCAAGACTAGTCCACATTGTGAATGATACATCTCTGTAACATAGGTTAATTGAAAACAAGTATCCTAAACAGTTACACAATGAAGAAGCTAATACTCAGATCAGTACCATACGAGTTTCAAACACCAAAATACACCATTTCTTTTCTCACGCATTAAAAGACAAGTAATTAAATCTTTATGGAGCGAAGCGTGAAGCTGTGGTCACATCTGTTTAAGCATTAACACTCCAAAATAGTGTCACTATTCACTGCGCCGTTAAAAGACTTTAGTTTTCGCAAGTTATCATTTACTTCTTAATTCGTTGGTGCTGCTAAAGGTTTTTCTTTTTCTTCTTTTAAGTATATGTGTGTGTGTGGTGTTAAGCACCAAAGAAAGTTGGTAGTGATGCATGGAATATAGCAGCCAGGTCCTATTAACGTCAATTATTAAGCTATGAACAGAGTTCTTGTTTTCTGTAGCGGAACTGAACAGTCTTTTTAGCACAACCTCTGAATAGTAAAGAACCATTAACAATCAGCTGTCAATGAACCTTACAGCCTCTTCTCACATGGACTCTCTCTCTCTAATTAATCCGTCACTTGCATAGAAGATAGGGTGCTTTTTTTTTTCTCTCTTTTTTATTTCCAAGAAAGCATATGATACTGTGAGGGGTATCATCACTACTACTTTTTTTTTACTTCCTGACCTCTGACCTCGTTATACCAATGGGTGGAAGGCAATCCAGCACGTTGGCTGTAACATCTATTCTCTTCCGTACGAGATGATAGGAATTAACGGCTCCACGCAATGATAAAGGGCGGGTCTTGCATCTAGCAGTTATTACTCCTCCCATTCCGGCTTCATATAATAATAGCCTAGAAGTCATCAGGAGACAAGCCCATTGAAAATCCGCTCCGCAATTGCAGTGTTGCCACGGAATGAAGTAAAATTAAACAGTTTATCTGTATTCTACAGCACAAGTAAAAACATCTAGGCCTACAGATGTTGCAAGTTGCTTCATGCAAGATTTTGTAAACGAAGTGGCACAGCTATGTATTTATATGATTTCTGTATGACGTATCGGAGAGTACTATACTTGGTAAAATGATTTAGCATGGACGTCTAGTCGTCTGTACATGTTACCTAGTTCTAATACCGTTACTGAACGCGAACGAAGACTTCGTTCAGGAATTCGGTCAAGAAGGTATTATGCTTCCTCCCTAGATTCTCTATAAAATATACAGACACAGACTAGTCTCTGGTTAGTCAGATACAACATGACTATGTTCAATGCCTCACACCTGCACTACAAAACTTAAACTTCTTCATTTGGTTACGATTCATGACATTTGACGCAATAGAATATCTTGTACGGGTGACTTACATTTCTATTTTGGACAGAAAATATCTACTTGCTGCATCCAATCCCTTCAGCTATAATTTTTGTTTCTCACTTAAGAGAACATAATTGTATTTATCATCTTCTATACATCATTTTTGTAATTTTAGCCATAATTTATGGCAGACGTATTAAATATCGAAAAGATACGGGTGGATCATGACATATTAAAAGGTAAATTATTAATCCTGCAATTAGTAATTTCAAACCAATGTAAATTTATTTCTTTGTATTTTATTGTTCAGCTATTTTTACAATACACGACATGATTTTCTATGGTAATTTGATCCTCACATTTATATCTGAAAGAACTTTCACTGCATTATGTTGTCAATGTATATGATACCTGAAACGAGTTCAGTTGGTTGGAATCGGGAAATAAAATTTCTTCACATTTTTTGTGAAATCGAGTCCTGAATTAATATTTGTTAAGTCTCTTAGACTACTATAAATGTCACATAACGATAGCATGCCCATTGCTGAAGTTTTATGTCTCTTTAACTCACGTTCTGTTTAAAATAATATGAAGTGAGTGCAGTAATTATCCCTAGTGTGTTGCATGTCCGGTTTCCAAACTGAAATAAATCGAAATGCCCGGTTTTTTGAGAATTTTAGAGTTGGCAACCCTATTTCTAAATTAAAAAAAAACGTACCTGAACAAAGGATCTTCGGCTGCAAGAATCCGGAAAGCCGCACATAACAGGTAGAAGCGTTGGTTTCCAAAAATATGATGATGACGGCATCGTAGAAGGAATCATTTCAATTAACTACAAAGTATTAGGAACTTTTTTCCCTACAAATCACTTTCTCATGAAAATGTAAACTGTTATATTAATAATCGTATATATCTCTAATAATATATACCAATCAGGCTTTCAACAATAAAATTAACAATTGTCAACAAAAAACGTTTTTAATGTAATCAAAACGAAAAAAATCGTTGAAATTAAGGAAGACAATAATAAGAGTATTATTTCATTCCACTTCTTATTTTTGCAGTCTATTGTTGTTTTCAAAATAATAATTTAAATAACAGTAATTACAAAATTAATACTTCCCATAATCTATTACAATAGCTTATCTATCATCTTTCAGCTTCAGATACACATAAACCTTCAAGTTGCAAGGAACAATGTAATAGTTGTATAATGTGACATGAATACACATGGTAACTGTTTTAGAATTTAGATGCCTCAATTTGTAATTCTATCAAGCCTATAACATAATGCATGCTAAATTCTACATTTTATTTGCAACTAAAGGTTAAACGCCAAAGGAAAAGGGAAGTCCAGTTTTAGCGATTTTACTAAAGATATTTTATTAGAGGACTTGCTTATAGCTATAAATCATGTAAATTGTGAAACTAAAAAAACAAATGAGCATCGAACAAGGCGGCGCACTTGATTGGTAAGCACCAAGGATGTTCTAATAGAGGATATGCGATTTCGTCAAGAACATGAAGCTAAACGTCACTGCTTAGTCCCGCCCAGTTAAAACCACTTACTCCAATCAAAGACATTGTTTTCGGATAACAAAGATGGCAACAAGTACTGTAGCTGTCTGCTAACCAACAGGTGCGTCGTCTTGGTCGATGCTCAGTTGTTTTTTGACTTATCCTCTATCAGAAAATCATTGATTAACACACAGCTACAGGGCTATTGTTGTTGTTGGATTAACTTAATCGCGGGATGGTCTTCCCAGTGCGATATACTGTCATATTAGCAATTGTTTTCACTTGATTTAAGAATATATCAATTTATCATAGTTAGAGGTTGCGCGGATATAGAAAATCGCATCCGTAACATCATTTATCCCGTCTATCCGCATTCGGAACATCGCTATCCGTATCCGCATCCGCAATTACTTTAAAGTTTAAACACATAAATCTCACATAGATTTTATTCTATATAAGATATAGAGGTTATTTATTCTACAACATAATGTAATGTGATGTCAAAAAGTTGTCACATGATAAATTGATAATCTATTACTATTAGTTTTCTATTAATACTCAACCGCACTTTAAAGAGGGGGAAAGTCATGCAGACACATATTATGAAACTACTAAAGATTACTGTACTTGATTAACATCTCCTCAAGTGTAGATAAGCACATCCGCAATTTTATCCGCAAATATGTTATTGGTGCGGATATCCGCATCCGCGAAGACCTCTAATCACAGTGTACTGTTTAGCACTTTAGAAGTTTTCATCTTTGAGTATTCTTATTTTGATGTCCGTTAAAGGTAAGTGTCAAATTGGGTAAATTAACATGTCCAAGTTTATAGTAACATGCACCATGTGTTCACTTATCATTGTTGACAATCATATGGGGCAAAATTTTATTGTTAGCAGTCAGTTGGAATCAAATCAATATTGCATAAAATTAATAATTATATCACAGTAGAGTTCTTTGATATATGGGTGTTATTGTCAAGTTAAGCCCTGTGTCTTTACATTATAATGTTCTAATATAGACAGATTGTATACAGGAGAATTTGCGAATTTTAAAGAAGCTTATCGATTTTTTTTCTTAGTAAGTATACTATCTATCCTGAAGGGCTATATAACATATTTAAAATACTTATTGGCTTCATTATTTTTAGTTTATATAATGGAATCTCTATAAGAGATTGCCTATTATTTTTATAATGCAAGCAACTTGTAAGTAGGTGTGGAACATCTTGTATAGCTTTTCTACATTCATAGTTGGGGAATCTGAAATGTGTAAGTGATCATTTAAACGAGTGTGGTTGGTTCGTGCTCTCATACTGGGCGGGACTAAGCTGTGACGTCAGGCGAAAACATCCTTTAATTTTACGGTGAAAAATTGATTCTATTGGTGGAAATTGGTACTACAAAATGAATTATAAATGTCCACTTAAGACAACATTAATTGTTTGATGTACTGGTTAATAATCGGTCTTAAAGTCTGCTAACACTGAATGCAGAATGATGTTCCTAATGTGAAGTACGTGTACTTCAGAATAGAGAATATTTATTTATTCTTGGTGTGCTGCTCAATATAAACGCAAATGATTTTCGAGTCTTTTCTTCGTGAGGACGCTGACACCCGCTACATTATTTATAAATAAATTTGAAACACAAAAATATCGCCTTCCTTACAGTTTGCAGTTTGAGCTGTTCCTCAGTTATACGTAACAGATGTCAGCATGTCACACAAAATAACTAAAAAACTGTTTTAAAATATACACGTATTATAATTCCATAATGTCTTGCCGTTTGTATAGTCCTTTATGGACTGATGACTCTTTTTCTGGGCTGATTTTCATAAAAGCTTGCTTTGCTTGCGATTTTAGTGAATAGCCAATTGAAATACGTGTTACACGTAGAACACGTAATAGGGGGCCTTAAAACACGTGTTTCAATTGGCTACTCACCCAAATCGCAAGCAATACAAGCTTTCATGAAAATCAGCCCTCGTATTTTAAAAACTTGTGAGTATAATTTCCTACAATGCGAACACAAACAATCAGAAGGATAAACAAGGAAAATTAACACACATCATATCGATTTTCTCTTTTCAAAATAAAAAAAGTTAACACATTCTACCAACTTTGTGATATTAGAAGAGTTTACGCAATTTTCCGGTGACTGCATTCAAAACCACAAACCACAGAGAATCTAAACTGCATCCGGAGGATAAATACAAACAAACACGAGGAAACTATACCTAAGAACGATTTCTTCTTTTTATTTTATTATTAGTATTACAATTTTAGTAGAAATGAGAGTAATTTAACTCCGGATATCTGTGGTCGCACTATCTTTATTAAATATTTCACTAAGGAAGTGAACGTCAGTAATTTCAAATCCTTATCACAAATCTTCAAGTCTAATCAATACGCCTGGATTAATATTTCATCCAACAGGATTTTCATACAGAGAGGGTGGGGATCTGTTTGATTAAAATCAGGACGCCTTCTTTTGAAGGCGCTCGACGTATGCTTTGTTTGTGACTTCTAGGATTAAGGGCTCATTTTCAAGCCCGCTTGCGATTTGGTTGAATAGTCAATTGAAATATGTGCTACACATAGAACACGTAATAGGGGCCTTAAAACAAGTGTTTCAATTGGCTACTCACCCTAATCGCAAGCTGCTTTCGATTTGAGTGAGTAGCTGACAAACCCGTGTTACAGGTATCTTACAATAAAACACGTGTTTCAATTGGCTACGTACCCAAATCGCAAGCAACGCAAGCTTTCGTGAAAATCAGCCCTTTTACGTAGCCAAATCGCATGAAAAGCATGCAGTGAGTACTCGTATGAAAAGTTGGACTTAGTTATGCACTCACGTTATATCAATCATTTCTTCTACTAGAGACAGTAGAATTTCGTGTGTACAATGTTAAAAATAGAAGAAAAGAATGAGTAGAAGATAAATTTCGTGAGTACAAGGGTACATTTCTTGAATAGCTAAAAATAAATAATTCTATTACATGATGATTTAAAACTTTAGGCAAACCTTGCACTAATGCATGCTCCTATAAACCTAAAAGATCTATTTCTTTCATATACTTAATTCTAACACATCTTCAAAAACAGATAGATATCAAACTTTTAATAAACACATGTGCAACTATGAAGAAATTTCTTTCTTAATCATTCAGCTCAATTTTTACAGCCATATGATGAGCACAGTTCCAAATTTGTCGTAGCAGCACACAGGAGAACTTTGATATTAGCTCTCACAGGCTGCATTTGAAACTTTGCTTTGCTCTTTACGATAGCGAAATTTACGGTGACGTGATATCTCAGCGTTCGATCGGTTTGTACAAAGATTTTTACGCGAATACTCTCAAACGCACACAATGAATGGCCTGTGATAATGTAGTTCGTATTTTCCCGCTAGATGGCAAAACATGTTCATAAAATTGCTGTCACGTTCTTACTGCTACGGCAATCCGATGATTGGTTTCTGAAGACGAATTATATTTTTTTGATTGTTTAGGCATTATTTTCGTGAATGAATCAATAAAAATTATAATATCATGAGTAGTGCTCAGAATTCGTGGATGGAAGCAAAGTGTCTAAATTTCATGAGTAAAAAATAACATTTTCACAGAGTGCTAGCAGCCATCTCTCCACTCCATGCGATTTCTTGAGTGTTTAAAATTTTCGCTGGTCGCGAAATTCTACTGTCCTCACTGATAGGAGAGAGTAATTTCGAGTCGAAACTGGAATTTCAGAGGAGTGGTGAATGGATAAATCACAGGTTCCATCTCAAAACTTGTTAAGCGAAATAATTATGAAAATTACTAAAGGTGTGCATTTAACTGTGGTTTAAGTATCGCCACAGATCTATGATTAATTTTCGCAGTAGAAGTCATGCAAACAAGCAGTTACGCTCTGTGTAACGACATCTTGCTCGTCGACAAACAATTTGTTATGGTTCACTGCTTTTAAGAAAGTTATTTGCAAACTGTAAGACTTTATTAGCTACATTTTATATAATTAAATAGACCCTATTTGCGCTAACAGGATGTCAAAAATGATTAAATGTTATGAAAAACACAGAATTACTAAGCTGTGTAAAACAGACGTGTACAACTAGAAAAGAAATGTGTCTGCTTGACATGAACAATGTTAGATGATCATTACACGCTGCCTTTCTTTCTCTCCCACCCCCTCCGTTCCTTCAAAAAATCTATTCTTGTTGTAAAAAGGCTGTTCGTCCAAGGACACGGCAATTCTTTGTTAGAAACTAAACAATTACACACAATTTATTTGCTTCCCAACGAGACGTCCGACGGTTGAGTACTCATGCGTAAGGTTTGGCAGAGAATGAGAAAGAACCAGTGAATCGAACCGGCGATTCACTTCGACCAACATGAAATCAACCAACCTTTTCAACTAGGTCAAGGAGAGGTTCTCTGTAGTAAGTCATTTGTCGAGAGAGGTAGCCACGGCTCTTTCAGGTGGGTGATCGGGCTGGAGGGATATACAGACTATGGCAAAACAACCGTCCGTTTGCCTTCCTTTCGTTGTAAGATTTTAAAAAAGTTTACTTTCAGTAGGCATGACATTGAACTTTCGTGTTTAAGTGAGACAGACAGGTCTCGTTACATTGCAGTCGCTGACCTAGGAAAACTCCAAGTATACTATCAAGAAACAATGTTCAAATACATTTCTCATTGTATTAGTACAGTCAGTTTTCATCATTCTTTTTATCATTATTTGTTTGCGAAAAATGTTAATTATAATTACCTAAAAGAAACTTTAAAAATAGTTTCTACTGAATGCATTCTGAACATTTTTGGAACCATCCACATCAGGAACACTTCTGTCAATTTTGGTGGAGTATTGAGAACGAAAATTATACAAAAGTATCTTCTGTAATATGTTTCAAAATAGTTCAAACTTCAAACATCGTAAATAAACATGAGAGTGGTATCTCACACGTGTCCTTTATTCAGGATTCCCGCGCATCCTGGAAATTTCGAAATACCCTTGGATTTTTCTAATTGAGATGTCTTTAATGCCTTGTTTAGATTACTAACATTTTACGATGGTAAGAATTATGAGTAAAACTAACTTGCGTTCAGACTACCGAACTTAACTTAGTTGTCGTGCTTGTACTACCACTGTCTGTAAAGAAACAGGAAGAGGTTTCCGTTGGGTTAAAGATCTGCTTGTTGCACGGGAGAGGATTAAATTATTAAAAAATGAACACAAATGAATTGATTGTAGCGTCACATTTTGTAGATTAGTTCTGCCATCATTTTTTTATACTTTAAAAGTGATACGCGCCACTAGGATACTATATATTTCGATAAAGAAAGAAATAAACTCACGAAGTGAGCCGCGCGTAATGACTAACTTGCGTTTAGACAGCAGTTTCTTACTAACGTTACAAGATAATCGTCGTAATTTGACGCTAGTTAAATTTGAAACCCGCGTTAACGGTAACTTGCATTTACATTACAAAAATACACTCGGGTTAACATTAACTATGGTAAGATGTTAATAACATCTTTCCTTTAAGATGTAGAGGAAAGATAGGAAATTACTGAAATAGTTTTAAAAAATCCATGACGCAAGTATTGCTTTAGAAAAGGAAGCAAATGAGTTAGCAGAAAAGAAATTAAATTTCAAATTTCTTACAAATGTTGAATACTCTCAGAGTAGGCCTAGGTGCTGAAAAACAACTTGAAGAATCATATAGTCATTCCGCCAGCCCCCTACCCTGTGGGGGTGTCACCCCCGAAATCTTCGAGAGTACACCCCCAACTTAATTTTTTTACGGTAAAAAAAAATCCCTAGAAATCGTGTAAAATTACTCTTACCCAGTCCCAATTTTGACTTTACACCACCACCCCAAACAAAAAATTCTGGCAGAATCCCTGGAATCGCTACATTTGGACGAGGAGAATGCTCTACTGTAAAGGAAAGTAAACCTGCTGTAATTGCTAATAAAGTTAGTATACAGTCATCACTTTAATTTCGACTGCTTCGGGTAACAGAATTATTCTGTTAGGAGATTTTTTTATGGGTAGTTTTGCTTCGTTTTTCTTAAAGCCAGTCTGTAGTAGTTGTTTTCTCGGGCAGAAGAAAATCTATGTCTGTATTTGATTCTTTATATATTGGAAACCTAAAATAAATAGCAAACGTGGATTTGTTCCTTTGTAAACTAAACGAAAAGAAATGTCGGTGGATTGAATGATTGTAAGGTTAGTGGGGAAGCCACTTCACGGAAAAGCTATTTTTGTTCTCGCAATCACTAACTTTGATTATGTAGGTGGTCCAATAATACGTTTAGGTATGACCATAGCATATGTATGCGAAAGAAAAGTTGAATATACGTGGAAAAGTCTGTTGAAACAGGAATTTTAAATCTGTTAAAAGCGTGGGAAACACGTTTACTGTATCTTACATGCAGAAACTGTGTGCCTTTGCAAATGTATAATGTTTTATCACTCATATACATGATGTATGGAGAAACCAATTCCGTTTTACCTAGCCGTAAAAGGCTGATGATGCCTCCAGATACACGTTAAGTGCGCTTCGTTCGAAATTTTCATTCTTGCTTCTTTCATAAATAATCGATTTGATCGTTTCGTCTAGTTTGATGAAGATTTATGCAATCTATAAATGGCAAGATGAAGTCATACGATTTCCGGTAGTACATACAAATACGATGTACACGTTTCTTGCATTCTCGAATGCACCATATGCATTACGGCTAAGTTTATGACCAATTGTTCTTTGACACTCATTGCTCGTGTTTTCTATAGCTCCGTTTCTTATACTTCAATAATTTTGTATTTCCATGGGGAAAGAGCACACGCTGTGCATCTTACTGCACGTTCTACATTGTCTTCGGTCAAAGTATTTGTCTATAATTGAAATGTACTTAAAAAGTTCCTTGTCTTCGTTTTGTAATGAGTTGTACCAGTTTCTCTTTTCCCTAGAAATCGATTTAAACCTTAATCAGAAGTGCCCCAACCGGCATGGGCATAGAAGTCCCGGGGGTCCAGACTCGCTCCGAGTTCTGTGAAGAATTAGTAAAATTTTAGGTGTAAATTATACATATTAATATGCATTTCTACTAGACACACCATGGTTCTGTTCCCAAGCCAGTGAAAACCCTCCCGAAACCAATTTCTAGATACGTGTCAGCCAGGGATTCTGTCAGTATTTTCAGTTTAGTGGTGTAAAGCTACCATTGCGGGGCCTAAGTAGATTTTTGCAGTGTTTCTACACATTTTTAACAGAAAAATAATACGTTAGGGGCTTACTCGAAAATTTGGAGGACCGTTGAGGGAAGATTCTATGAATCTGTTTATACATGTCCAAATAGTTGGTGCTAAAAGAAAATTATTCTTTTTCAAAACAATATATCGTTAGCTCGGAACCCGCCTTGGTCCAAAAAAAAAAGATAAAGCGATGTAAACTTGGTTCCGAAGACGACAACAATAGGCACAATATACCTACAAGAAAAGAACACCACAAAAAGACCTAGGACTTTCTTCTGGTTTGGTGTGAACCTCCGCTTGTATACTGACGCTACTGGCGAAGGTGTGGACAATTAATAGTAGGTGGAAATGAGAGAAAAGAAAGTTACAGGTGTGTTTTTTTGTTATTGTAGTGAACATACTAGCTAGAAGACCTTGAATACTCACCGGGCCCGCGGATAGCGAACACGTACTCTGGGGAAATCGTTTACGTGTACCGGTACCAGACATCGAAATACCAAAGAACTTGATTTTTTCTTCTTTTTGTTTATAATTGCTACGTTTCTCAAACATTTTACAAAATTCACGCAAAAAGGTTTAAAAAATGTCGTTTAGATTTTTTTCCCCCTCCTTTTGCATTTTTCAATATTTTACAAAATTCAGCGACATAGGTTAAAAAAAGTCAGGTTGGATTTTTCGTCATTATACGAATTTTCAAAATGTTACACACTCCACAGAAATAGGTTAGTAAAGTACCGGTAGACAATTTTGCTCTTTCTACCCGATGCAAAAATAACCACTGTGATGACGTAACGTCCGGTAGGAATTACTTCGGCGACCAGCTGGTGATTAAAATACTAGCCAAAATGTTTTCAAATAATGACCATATATGCAAAAGTGAAATGTTATCAAAAGTTGGCTCTTATTTAAAGTGTACAAAAAGTGAAGTATGTGTTCGTGTGTTTGTTTGAGGGGGGGGGGACAACACTAACATCAACTCAAATGCTTATTTCCAGTGCCTTATTACGAAACGTAATATCAGGTCTGTTAGTTGTTGTTATAGCATAGTCCTTATTTACGGCTGTATGTTTTGCTTGTAAACAAGACACATGTAGCTTTGGGCTTAACTGTATACGCTGGCTGGAACATTGATTTTTTTCTGTTCTGCTGGACACTGGAATTAGCAGGAACTAAGCTAAAGTTTTAGCAGTCTCCCTACATTTCCTTTACCCCTTCCATAATCCACTAGGTTTCCTCCACTCCTCTTTCCGAGCTCCTGTTTTTTTCTCTCTAAAAAAACACAGTACACTAGTTCGTATAAACGTCAACGGATAAACCAAAAATTGGCAAATTTTCGTACAGGGGCGGGCGGCGCTTGCTTTTCTGTTTACTTAAACAAGGGGGTAGTTCACAATTCTGTTACATACAGTATTTATTCAAGACGTCAAGCAGAAACGTGCGTTTGTCAATTCGAAACAATCTAAATTATTCAAACGACAAATAAATCAACCTGCAGATAGAGAGAGAGAGAGCTTCCTGATCCTCACAGCAGCAGGTATACAAAGTTTATTTACATCGTGAATTTTTTACTCGAATTTTGTTCTTTTGTGTTTGACTGAATGTTTTTCTTTGCTTGTTACCGAAAGCAGAATTGTTGACCGATTGCTATGGCAACAAGTCTAGAACTACCTCCTCCTTTCCCAAGCACATTCCCTCCTCCCTCCCTTCATTTTTTTGTTGTTTTTTTTATTCATTAATTTGCACATTACAACCAAGATTTACCGTGATTACGATGCATTGCTCGATCGCATGCTCTGATTTTGTGTTTGTACTGGGATTTTGTTTACACTACCGTCCGGCAGTGTTATTGGCATTCGAAGCGTGAACATTGTGCAGCGGGGAGATTCCAGTATATGTGTATTTGTGTGTGTGTGTGAGGGAGAGAGAGAGAGAGAGAGAGAGAGAGAGAGAGAGAGAGAGAGAGAGAGAGAGAGAGAACGAGAGAAAGTAGTTTCTGCTGCTACGTCTGCAAATATTGAGCGAAAATACAGCTTCATGCTAGTCCCATGTGATTTTTCACGGTTATCTGCCACGCTGCCTACGTTAAACATACAATAGGGAGAAAGCATGCAGTAGGGACACGGGAAGGGGATTTGGTGGAGAGGAAGGGGTTTTAAAAAAAGCAGATTTATTCGCATTGCCGGAACACCAATTCTCTATAAATTATTCCATTACACCTTCCTGCTCGAGATATTTAATGAACACATGAATCGAATTCTGGGATTTTAAACAAAAACAAACAAAATAAAAAAAATGCAAATATTTAACTTTGTTTTTGAACATAGCTATGGCAAAGTTGATTCTACTTTGTCTCTACAAGATTCGAAATGCATGCACCATAGTCGTAAAACATAAACCAACAAACTAACACATTTCCAGTACAGTAATATAAAGAAAGAAAGAAAAAAAAAGAAGGCTTATTGCAAAGAAGTTACACACAGTATTAGATCAGCAATACGTTTAGCGATTTAAAAATGTTACCTGTATCTACTGTAACGAAGTGTAAACAGTTAATCACAATCCACGAACACAAAACTTTAAAGCGTGTATTGAAAAGGATTCGTATTTTTTTTTTCCCCCTTGTGCTGGTATCAGCGTGTTAATTGTCGCCGTTTGCAGAATGAACAAAAAGAAAAAGAAAGGAAAAAAGAAACATAAAATTACCGTGAAAGCGCTACGCTGGGACACTTGCTGCTAATTGAAAAAAAAAATCATGACATAGAACGAATTCTGTAATATATCAATGCTGTAACATACATTCGACGACTTATATAGCGTCTTTCTAACAGGAAACTCAAAAAACAAAAAGAAAAACAGCAATTATCCACGATTTTCAAATCGAGTGGTTTGCGAGAGTGAAATTATGGAAGCTGCATCTATGTTTTCACACTTTCTGACGTTGATTCTTCGAATAATAAGTTTAACATTTGGATTGCACTTTTTTTTAAAAGAAAATAAATTCTCATAATGCATCAATTTTGGAATGATAATGCAAAAAATATGTACATTTAATCAAAAGAAAGTTGTAAGAACTTATATAGTAGAAATCTCTGTTTGCCTGATACAACCACTAATGGCAGCAATGACCTTTCGCTGTTGCCTTCTCTTTTGTTTGTGATCAGAGAATCTTGAGATCGTGAAAATTAATAGACACAGTAAAGATCGTCATTCAAATAAATGAAATTAAGCTTTTCAGCAAGTATTTGCTACCAATTCGTAGTTGTCACACGTTTTACATTTGAACATTTTATTATTATTATATAGAGAAAGAAAAAAGATTTTTTCTTCAGTGAACTAAGATAAGTTAGCCAAAACGAACGGCAGCGCATGTCTCTGGCCTATGTTTGGTATAACAAGCACCAGGTGGCAAAAAAACACGAGATATTAATTTACTACGACAGCGCTATCTATATCTGCGTCCGTCTTAGGGAAATAACACTCCCCACGTCATAATAGGGAGTAAGTGAAGTTTCTTGTGAAACGTGGTGTGAATCGTATATAATGAAATAAAAAAATCTAACGTGAATTAACCTAGCCTTTATCTATGACAGTGATTCCGTCAGTCACTCCCCTCCTGTGGAGGGTGTGTAACCCCCAAATCCTTCGGAGCACTCTTGAAAAAAAAAAAAAAAGTCAAAAATCGATAGAAACCGTGCAAAACTCCAGTTACGCCTCTTCAATTTTGATTTTATAATCCCCCTCAACTGAAAATCCTGACGGAATCCCTGATCCGAGAAGTTTGTAAAATGTTGAAAACGGATATAACAAAAAAAAGTAGTTGAAAATTAAAAAAAAAATAATGGCCCTGGTTGGGAATAGAACCTGAGCCCCCTGGCTAGCAACCACGATGTGCTATTCATTTTCCTATAGAGTTAAGGCGCTTATGTTTTACTTAAGGTGGTCATTAGTCATTTCTATTGAAATAATCCGAGATAGAACGAAAAATGTTGGTAATGTGTCTGTAACATCCATCGTCTTACCAGTATTCATTAGCATGGTGTTAATTCAAGATCTGTGTTTCATTTATTCTTTTTCTTCATCGTCAAGCAGCTATGCACCGGAACCTCTTTATCGAAATTCAAACTAATGAGTTTTATCTGCACCAATTAAAGTTGTAGTCTGGTTTAACTAAACTATTTATCATTGACAACATACGACACACACACACACACAAAAAAAGCAAAAATAAAAGAAACAACCGCTTTAAATGTCCACGAGATGTGTGTGGTAGAATGAGGTGTGTAGGCATCAGTGAAGTAGTTTCTTTATATCCCACATTGATAACGTGCATGTAACGCTCTTGCTGTATTAAGCTAAAACACCATACATAACAAGTTCCAAGTTTCCATATCGTTGTTTTAGTCAGTGACTTGACTACTTCGAAGGTAACCGAACCGGTTTTGTATGGCTTTTCTGCGTCAACTCAGTAAATCAAACCTGAAACAAAATACCCGGCACCTCCATTAAAGAAAAAGAAATAAAATAGTACAACTACATGTTCCTGTCGACAATGCTCACACTTACTCTAACAATGAAAATAGTTGCCACTGGAAGTAATAAACTTCACTCTGATGCTGGACAAGAACAACTTTTAAAAAGGATCAAGCTTTAAAAGAAAGTCTTCACTGGTTATTCTACTCAAATCGCTTCTGAAGTAAAAACATACATACAAAATTATACAAATTCATGCAACAGTACGATAATGGAATTTTCCTATATATAACAGTTGTTTCGGCTGAAATAAAGTTGCCTAAAAGCCATTCAAAAATAAAACAGTACAACAACAGTTTTTGATGCATAGATCTTATGCTATTGCAAAGTCCTTGTATTCTTTGATCCATGTGTACATGGAACAAATTGAGTTGAATGGAAAAACAGAAGTAATAGTCACTACTTCACTAATGGTGTCGTTGTTGGAGTCATTAAACGCAGATAATCATCATAATTAAACGTCATCATTATTATTGCTGTAATTATTCAAACAAGTTTTGTTGTGTGATACCTGCTGGTTTGGTCAGAAAACAATGCAGGCACTTTTTTTTTAACCGGAGACCATTTCTTAGTTCAGAACTGAATTTTCATAAACTAAAGTTCAACTTCTGTAGTCTGTTTGTCCGTCCATTTTACAAATCCACACCACTGAGCTAATCTACACCACGTATGGCCAGTTAATTAGGTTAACTACTAGTCTAGCTTCCGACAATAACTTGATTTGTAATGCAATCGAGCAGTCCAGTCTGATAAACTAGATTTCACTGACTCCATGAACCTCAATCTTATTTTAACCTGAAATTTTTCGTGAAGGAACATTTAAAAAGTTATATTTGTGAAATTCAAAACCATAGAGTTAGGAATAGAATAAAGAGTACCTTC
>JAGDQP010041233.1:4048-16060 GCA_022664845.1 Lepisma saccharinum | reverse complement strand
AATTTTGCTACAACCGTCACTTGTCCCTATCCCTTACCTATAAAGTATAAAAGACATTATGCTTTCATCTTTCATAAAAGTAGAAATAGACCAGAAAAATATTTCTAAGTATGTATTTGAATTGTACGCCTCAAGAATCATGTAGTTTGAGACATCACTCTTTACTGTACGTAATATTGGTTTTCAAGACGTCATTTTGGGTCCCATTTTGAATATCTCTCTATGTTGATCTTAGATAATTTTTCAAACAATTTATTTGCAATCTATGACCTTAAAATAATATGTTTTAATTTCAATTTCTTTCACATACATCACTAAAACTTTTATTTTTGGCCCCCATCTTGTTTTCGGCACTCTTGGCTAATTTTAGACTTATCCCCACAAATATTTTCTTATTCTGCACCATAAAAAAAAGAAAGAAATTGAGATATTCCCCACACTTGTATTATCTGGTAGCCCACGGGACCTGATAGTTTGACAATTGCCCGACACTATATATCCAATAGAACAGTAACGACTTACCTGACAAACAGGCGTATCTCCGTAAACCTCATTCCTTTTCCGCCTTTTTATGACTTATGCGTTTGATTTCAAGTCACTTGAAACTTGTTTTGAAAGAGTAGTGCTTCTGTACAGATATCAATATTTAACTTTAAAGATATACTTAATTTCCATCATAGGACAGACGGTTAAAGACCACAGTTTTTCTTTCAAGTGCTCTCCTGTAAAAAATGCTTTTTGTCGCTTATGCCTCTTTGTCATATCGACCGTATATGATGAATATTCACATCACTATCAATTTCCAAAAATATTACCTCATTTACCTTATTTTCGTATTAGTTAATATTATATTACTTTTTAAACATTTTTTTAACGATTTCTTTGTCAGTGCTTAAACTACCCTTTCCCTCTCTTTTGTTTCAATGTTCTTTGGAAACTTGTTAAGACCAAATTAAGAGCTTTATGGACTTCCTGCATATGAGTAGGGGTTCATTTTTTGAATACGTAATAATATGGAAAAGGTATATGTTACATTGTGTCTAGTCTGGAAGTGGAACTTGAAGCCCGAACCTTCGGAACCATCACGAAACATTCCTCTGTTTGGGTCTTATTTTTGCGGCGTAGCACTACCTCTGGTGGCTATATGTGCATATTTGCAACCTTTTTGATGAGGCGTATTGTCTATCAATTATAAGAACATGTTCCCTGTGTTGAGATTCTTTTGCCTGCGGTCCTTAGTTATATATATACATATTAGAATAATTTCAAATAAAATTTGTTGGTACTGGGTTCGGTTCCAAATATGAAATTGGGAACAATGTTTTGTGTTTTTTTGGCCTGATTTTTGGTCCAGACTTTATGCAGCTGTTGTACTGCGATTATTATTATTTTTATTAATACTCCGTTGCTATTGTTGTGTATGTATACACAGTTTGTACTTTATTTATTGTTGGGTTGTTATAAATGGTTTTTCTAATAGTAGTCGCTGTTGACATCTTCAACAGTCTGATGGGCTTGGAAGGACCTGCCCTACAGTTGTTTAGGTTAGTTGGATTCTGAACCACTACATGTGATTGACCATTACGGGGTATGAACTTGTGACTACGTGCATACGATGATCGTGATAGCCACTTCTGTATCTCTAGGTCATTTTTGGCCAAAAGTTTGTCTATTAAGAGCAGTTTGATCTGTAACAGCTTTTTAAGATGTTTGTTTTCTACGGATATCAGATAGTATTTGTGTACCTTGCTGGCCTGGTCTAGTTTGTCGGACATAAATAACATGAAAGCATGTTTTGGTTATCACAATAGGCCAGTGTGGTATGGTAGTTCTCGTTGGGTAATACCCCACCTTATTTGGTTTGTTGTATAATCTTTACTAAAAAAAATCTTTGGCACTAGATTGTTGTTTTAATGGGTAAATGTTTGTTCTATTTCAGCGCAGCCGTGCTAGAAAGTGTGTTTTTGGATCTTTGATAATAAGTGTACACCCCTCATATGTACTGACTTACTAATCATTTCTATCAGGCCTATCTGATTCCACATAGGGTCCGTTTTTGGTGATTGTGGGTTTCTTGGACAGTTCTGTTACTGCTTATATGTCCCCGATAGTTGTATTCGGCTTAGATTATAAACATGGCGCACCTGCTTCTTTGAAAATGAGTTTTATTTTCTTATTTCAATACATTGTTTTGCTTATCATTGGGCTCGACGCCATATTTGTTTACTACACACTTGTGATATTTAAAGTGCATTCGTAAATATTCGACCTGTTTGAGAGACAGGTGAACAAACGCTACACTTCGGAATCCAAAATAAAGTGCCTGGAAGCATCTAAACCTAAATAATAACATATAAAAGCTAGCAGCTACTTGCTACTAGGGGTTGAGAACTACTCGTGAAACCTGGAGCGCTTTTCAGCTTGAAAAGCTACATAAATGGCTCCCACTGAATATACCACACATATCAGCCCAAATATTAGACTTTCTGGCCCCTACGCACAAGTTAAAGGAAGTGCCTATTGAATTCCAGGGCTTCGGGCTTCGATCATTAATAATCACAAGATAATAAGAACCCAAACTGTATCTGCGAACTGAGATGGCTCCGAGGTTCTGGGCTTCAAACCCCATTGCAAGAATTAAATCATTTGACTGAGAATGAATAGTTTGAATTACCAGAAAAATATAATATTATGCGGTACCAGTTTATATGCTCCTGAACATGTTTTGAATGGAGCTGTTCACTCTTGTTCCTAAATTGTGGGTCGTGAAAGAGCGAAATTGATGGATTTAATGGAATATAAGAATCAATTGTAGTCAAGCACGTATCCTGGCTCTATAGCTAGCAGGTAGTAAATAAATTTAGTGGAATAACTCCTACGTCAAAATAGCTTTTGTGTTGATCAGCAAAAACTGTGTGGTCAAGGCCTACACCAATCCGTTACTAAAAGACTGGTTGCTAAATCTCGGAAAGACACATTATTATTATTATTATTATTATGGGCGTGGAGATATCTTGGAAATACATTGTCCCAGGTAGTCACCAAAGTAGGGAATGCAATTCCGACTGGATTTTAGACTTGGGGCTCTTAGTGGATGGATAGCTTAGCAAAATTGCTCATTGTTTCAACAAGAATTCCCAGCAGTTTAGAATCAGCATAAATTTCAACTTGGAAGTTTTTGAAGCAAATAATAATAATAATAATAATAATAATAATAGAAAAACACTAACTGGTAAAGAAACTCTCCATAGCAGGCCGGACATTACCTGCTGAGAGCCTAAAGCCTAGGATAGAAGCCGAGTAGTTGTTTGGGTTCCATTTTACGCTGTAGGTTCTGTCTCTATATAACCTCGCTAATAATAATAATAATATACCGCTTATCCGAGTGGTTAGCGCTCGTGTCTACGGTGCACGTGGTTCCTGGTTCGATTTCCGGTATGGGTTCTAAAAAATTTCGGTATTGACCCAGAATCGTGAGAACAATTGGGGAGTTTCTCATTAAGATACAAATCACATAACGAATTTGTCAAATATTTCCGTAAGGTTTTCTGTGAGAACTAACTATGGAAAAATCCAAATAACTCTTGAGAATTTTATTTCTGATTAAGTTTTGACTGACTATTAACAGCTAGCATAGAACGGGATTGACTTTCTAGAAATAGTTCGAAGTGGCCAAAACATCCAGTCATAGTTCACTTCAAGTGAAATAAGTTTTTTAATGTGTGAAATTGATTATAATTATCTAATGTATTATTATTATTATTAAAATGAACACCTGCATGTTGAAATCTCACTTCCATAATGTAAAGCAGTCAATAATATTTGTACGATGAGACAATTCAAAATAATGTAGTGTCCTTTTCACAAGCAATCACTTTTTGTCAAAAAGAAAAATTTGGGATTTATGGATAATCTAAACGAGTTTTCTCAAGCTTATCAATATCACTTCAATATGGCGGACGAAATATCCACTGTATTTGTAACGTTTGGTTTACAGAAGTGGCGGTGGTTCTCTTGTCTGTGGCGATTTTGAGAACTAAAGCGAAGGGACGAAACTTGCACAAGTCCTAAATTGCAGAAGTCCTAAATTTCAGAAGTCCTAAATTGCAGAATTCCTAAATTGCAGAAGTCCTAAATTTCAGAAGTCCTAAATTGCAGAAGTCCTAAAAGACAAGAAGCCAGTTCACTGGAGTTTACAGAAGTCCTAATTTGCAGGAGTCCTAAATTGCAGAAGTCCTAAATTGCAGGAGTCCTAAATTGCAGAAGTCCTAAATTGCACAAGTCCTAAAGTTTAGGACTTGTGAAAGTTTTTTTAGGACTTCTGCAATTTAGGACTTCTGAAATTTAGGACTTATGGACGTTACCCGTTGAAAAAGGTTAATACTAAAATTCCGGAGAAAACCAAGTTGATAGAGTCTACCAAAAGAAACACCAAACCCAAGATAATGATTAAACCAAAACAAGGAGAATCGCTGAAACTATTTCCTGATGACCATATTGAGGACGACAACAAGGATAACAACAAAGCGTGTAATTAAGCAAAAAAAAAAAAAAAAAAAATCCAGACTATGATAATGAAAATCACGATGAAATAATTGTTTCAAACGATCAAGTAGCGGATATATTAAGGAAACTAAAAACAAGGAAAGCTCCGGGATCAGATAAAATAAAAAAATGAGATCCTCAAAAATAATCAACAATTATGGACACCTTATTTAACTCAATTATTCAATGAATTCATCCAACAAGAAAAATCTCCGGAATCGTGGAAAAATGCCAACCTTATAATCTTCCTTAAAGGAGATGATAAGGATAAATTTAACCCAAAATCGTATAGACCGATATGCTTGTTAAACACGATCAACAAGATATTTGAAAAAGTTATAGCTCAAAAAATCAATCAAAAAAGGAACGATTTGGCAAACTGTAAACTACAATATGGTTTCCGTCCGGGTAAGTCGACAAAGGATGCTATTAATGAATTATGCAAGAGTATATATACACTGAAAGAAGAAAATTGTAAATATGTTATTGTAATCTTCTTTGATATTATGGGGGCCTTCGACAATTTGTGGTGGCCCTCATTACTAGTGGAACTAAAAAGCTAAATATCCATAAGAAATTATGGAAAGTCATTGAAAATTACTTTAAGGATAGGGTAATAGAGGTGCAAACGGCGGACGGCGTCGTGGCGAAGACTCGTACTAGGGGCTGCCCTCAGGGATCGCTGTTAAACCTGCCTTCTGGGACCTGGCCTTCCAGCCTTGCCTAGAGATGCTGAGCGGAATGCAGCAAGTTGACAGGGTGGTGGGATATGCCGACGACCTGGCGGTCGTAATAAAGGGAAGTAGTCGTCTTGACCTGGAAACTAAAGCCAACGAAATTACAGAGAAAATGACATCGTGGTGTAGAGGAAACAAGCTAACAATATCATCTAACAAGACAAACTGTGTGCTATTTAAAGGCAGTTTAAATTACAACAGAGGACCAATAATTAAAGTTAATGGGAAGTCAATAAAAAGAGAAGTATATCAAATATTTAGGCCTAACATTGGTTGAAAAGTTAAATTTCAGACAACATACGACAATTGTCAAGAATAAAGCAGTCAAAATAACACATAAGTTAGATAATATTGCAATAAATGACTTTAAAATTCCCATGAAAATAATACGTATATACCACGATATCATAATAAGAGCAATTGTGGGCTACGCCGTACGTGTTTGGAGTCATCGACTCGATGATGTTAGACAAAAAATAACAATTGATCGAGCGCAACGGCAACTACTTCTGCGTCTTTCAGGCGCCTATAGAACTACTTCAACTGAGGCTCTCCAGGTCGCATTGGCTGTCCCCCCCCCTCTCCATCTCCAAATTAAGAAATTAGGCGCTATGTATTCGCTAAAAAGAAAGACCAAGATAAATTAATTTAAATTCTACAAAGATCTGCAGAAAACGTTTCTGAAATCAATTCAATCGTGGTCGAGGCATGGCAGAGCTACTGGAACGCAACCGATAAAGGAAGAAGGTTATACTCTATTTTTCCGTTCATTGAGGAACGATTGGATATGGAGCTGGAAGTTACGGGAGGTTTAATGTAATATCTAACTGGCCACGGTCCCTTTCGACAGAAGCTGCATCAGATGAACATCGTCGAGGACAATATGTGTCATACTTGTGGGGTGGTGCTACGCCTGAGCATATCGCTATGCGATGCCAAGAAACTGAGGGTCTTGCTAGAGATGAGATAGAACTCCTAGGGAGACCACCGTCACAGACGTTCTGAGAACTCCGGAACTGGTGGCTGCCCTCAGGGGACTAACAGATAGAATTTTCAACTACTATAAAAGAAAATTCATTAAAGGCATGAACCACCGCGTACAGGAGACAAGATAAGGGAAAATAATGCAACAGCTTTAAAAGTAAGCTGGTGGGCGATCATGTCCGCGCAGCCGCGCCGTGACAACCGCGTCTATTAAGAAACGGAACTTACATGCGAAGTGAAATAAACTAAAAATGTAAACACAATTAGGATAATTGTGTCTGCTGGAACCCGGCAGAACTAGCGCCTTGAGGCGGAAACCATCACAAGAGACGCTCTATGTGTGTGAGTGTGTGAATGGAAGAGGTGCTGATGGATAATATAGCGAGTAAGGAAATACAATAATTAATAATTGTGCAAAAACGCTGATCTTCTGGAACCCGGAAGCAAAGCGGCTAGATGGAACAAGTGGAATGAGTGAGGAGAGAGTATGTGAGTTAAGTGAAATTTTGTATAAAGTGTGGAAATATGGAAACGAGACTACAGACGGAGTAACCTGTGACAAGAAGATGCAGTTAGTACCAGGAATGGGATGGCGAAAAAAAACTTTGTGGATTTACCAACGCATCCACGCACACCTAAATCCTATGTTTTTTTTTTTTATCTTGTTACAGGAAGAAGAAGAATCCGTAAGAAGCAGCAGCTCAAGTTATGTGTTGTCCTGTTTTGTCTTTGTCCTGTCCTTGTAACCTTGTTTGACTCCTTAAATGTTATGTACTTCATGTGTTTCTTCGTTGTTTTTCTAAATAAATAAGATAAAAGTAGAAAGGGTTCCCCCCATTCAAAAGGTCCATATATGATACTAAGGCCAGGAGAACATTTTGGACGCCTGGCAAGAGCCCGTCCTGCAACCCCAGAAGTCTCAGTCTAATGGAACACAGAGCTTTTTCGAATGCCGGAACTCTGGCAATCCCAGAATCTCTAGGGATATGCCTGCCCCAAGGCAAGGAGAGCGAATATCTGCTCGTGATGCACGCCCCAGAAAGTGCACAACTTGTCTTGTGCAATGGATGCAAAGAGGCAGGGGTGGAATGCGGGTCCCTAATAGATAAAAGTAGTCATACCAGGTAAACGCCTGGATGGTTCCTACAAACTAGGTCCTAGCCGAATGCCTTCCAACATCCTCTCCTCTGCCCTATCCGAAGATGAGTCTGACTTGTAAGATGCATAAGGACCATGAAAATATCCTGTTAGTAATGGAGAGTAAAAAAAAGAAGTGGGAGGCAGTGGTGCTGAGTGATGAGAACCGAACCATTACAGAAAAATGTATTGAGGCATAATTTTACTCAAATGTGCAGAGACTACACTCGTATGTAGCACAAAATAATTATACAGGTCCCACAAAAATTAATAGAATAAATTGTTTGGCCTATCTAAAATGTTTGAGGATCAAAATCGATGCTGCGATTCGTTAAATTTCTGGACATAGCCTAAATCAACCTATTTTAAAACTAGCAGACACGACATACTCTACACACACGCACAAACACACTGACATATCCAAAGCACACACACAGGCAACGCTTCAGCGCTCGAACTATAGTTGCCATTCACAGCCCGACTAGAGGAGACAAACTAACGAACTTCAACATCAAATGCGTCGAAAGTCGAGAAGAAAATAAATTGAAAATATCGTACATTTTGTAGTAGAGAATATAAGTAATTGGCCGACTTTATTTGACTAGACGGCATATCTTATTACCACACAAATTTTCCGACAATTTGCTCATTTAGACATTGAGCCGGCGGTGTAGTGGGACAAACCCTACGGAATAACGCAAGGAAATAATGACCTCGGTTCTTTTACCAAAAACACGGCTGAGACAAAGAGAAACAACTGGTATTGGTGTAATAAAATACAACGAAAGAGAATGTCTATGAACCTTCCTGTTGTCACGGCGGAGCTGGGCTATATTCAGAAGCTTTTAGGAGATGTAGTAACAAGTAAAGATTCCCACTCATTGATACGCCTGAGATAAAAAAAAAAAGTCTAAGAAAGAAAGATGGAAAAATAAACCCATGAGGTTATGCTTTCACTTTTCAGAAAAAAAAAGCTATATTCACAATTGATGCTTTGCTATTATTTAGAACCGTATGCATGTGGGCTTACAGCTTCCCTTCCATCTCGTCTCCGCCCTCTGCCGGCCGGGTAGCCGAGAGGTTTGCGGCGGTAGGCCATCGGCTGGAATGTCCCGGGTTCGAGTTCCGGCAGGGACATGGGTGTGGATTTTAACAGCTAAAGGGCGAATCGTGACGGGCCGAAGTCCAAATTTACTAGACTGGCCCATATAAAAATAGTTTACTGAAGTTTTTATCGTCCCACTTCAGCCATCTGCGTGCTGTGTCAGTTTTCCTGTTCTCAATAACTGTACCGTCTCTTTAAAGACAGGAAGTGGTTGCTTATATATTCACAGTGGCAAACAAGAATGGTTGAAATAGGAGATAGGACAGGGAAAGAAGGGAAAACACACCATCTCTTTGTCATTCGGATTTTCAGCAGAAACAATCATATATACGTAGAAAGGCCTAATAAATTAGAAAATATATATATATATATATATATATATATATATATATATATAGTGATATATCTTCACACCTAACAGTACTGGTCGTAGTTTCACCAATTTCGCAAAAGCTATTTCCCACCCAAACATGGGCGGGCAATGTGGTTGGACAAACCGACCCCGTCTGGAAATGCAGTTAATATCTAAAGAGCTGAGATAAATAGTAATTTGAACTACAAAAATTGTATAACAAGGAAGTTTGTAGCCTGAAACATAACCGACTCGCATATGTTTCCTATTATTGTTCGTTGTAGTTTTGAGATGTTGCAGACTCTAAATTCATTTGGGTCGCCGTGGCTAAATTGGTAGAATGCTAACCTCCGACGCTAGGGGTCGTCGGATCGATCCCTGCTAATGCCATGTGGGCTTTGTGGTGGACAAACATTGTGTGAGTGGGTTTTCTCGGAGTTCTCCCGTTTCCTCCCACTTTCATCGTTCCACCAATTCATCTCATCATCATCCATCCAACATGAGCCAAAGTTGCTTAAAAATTAAATTAAATTCTAAATTCATTTCTGTCGACGAGGCAACTGTGTGGTCTGAAGCGTTAGGCTAACGTCTCCAAGGTCGCGGAATCAAATCCCACCTAGGGCAGGGATGTTTATGAATTTTAACAATTATTGCACTCGTTTAATTGTGAGAGGCCGAAGAAGTTACCAGAATGGTGCATGCAAAATAAAGTTTTCTAAATTCGTTTGTAAATAGACAAACCTGTTAACTTTTCTGATTATGTCTGATAATTGATATTGCTTCTTTTTTTTTAAACTGCTGTACGATTTACACGGTAAACATAACAAAAGTAACGTCTAACTACAAATTTAACAAACTTTATAGTGCGATGTTTTCTGCTGTATGAATTACGAAAATTCCGCATTTCGGCTCGCCTGGTCAGATACAATTCCGGAAAATGGGGGCCAGCCCGGCCCAGCAAGAAATGTGGGTTCCGAACGCAATTACTCACTTTTCAGGCCGGTCCATTTGTATGTGGGCCTGAGCCGGAACGTACCAAATTCGGGCCCCATTGCAGGGCTCGCGAAAAGAATGAAAATTTTCTTTGAACATTTAGGAGAATTGTTAAAACAATTCGAACCTATTAAATAACTGTGATCCACTAAATAATTTTACGAACATTCTACGTGAGATATTTTAGAACAAAAATTATTATGCAATTCGTAAATTTTAACTTTCAACGAACGTTACACGTGAGATATTTAAAAACAATATGTGAGCGGATAAAAAAACAGTGGTGTAATATGAGATGTTCCTTTACATTGAAGCTGAACGCCACATTTCTAATATTCATTGTCGCTGGATGCAGGAGGAACTTGCCGTAACCATGTTGATATGTCCTACCCGTAAACTGTCTTTATATCCTGTAAAGGAACATCTCATATTACACCACTAGTCGTTTAAATCCGCTCACATATTGTTTTTAAATTTCTCACGTGACGTTCATTGAAATTTCAAAGTTACGAATTGCATGATAATTTTTGTTATTAAATATCTCACGTAGAACCTTCGCAAAGTTATTTAGTGAATCACAGTTATTTAATAGGTTTGAATTGTTTTAACAATTCTCCTAAATGTTCAAAGAAAACTTTCAGATGAAAATTTGAACAGCATCGAGGTCTGAGCAGTACTGCATAGAATATTAAAGGGAAACTTCCATGGTAGTTATTTACCGTTTCAAATTGTTACCAATTCTTGTTAAGTTTGTAACTTGGTTTTTCTCAGACTGCAATGGATTCTGAGGTTTCTTAATTAAATATTATTACGGATTAATATAAATATATACTAAGGTTCTACAAGAGATATATTTGAAAGTAATTAAATTACACTTACCAATCAATCCTACTATGGAGAGGAACTTCTCCTATCTCCCTAGTTCACATCATTCAAGAATAAAAGATTATCTTGAGCACTTCCGTATTAGATAGCTTTGTATTTTTAAGAAATACTCTTTGCCAGCTTCTTATTATAGATGATCGTATTTTTATCCAACACTCTTTCAGATAGAGGAATGAAAATACTCATACTGTATTTCATATTCGATTCTACCTTTGTTGCAAACTTCTCCAGTCTCGTTAACACTTTCTATTCAGAATTAAAGCTATTTTCTTAAATACCATCTTGACAATTTTTTAAGGAGTTCCACGTAAGATCGAGGGATAAGATCATCCCAAGTACACTCGACATAGGATTCTAGCTTGGTTCCAAACTTTTCCCGTCTCCCTAGTTTCGGTTAATTCTGAATAAAAGCCATTTTCTTGAATACCATCTTGACAATTTCTTAAGGAGTTTCAACGAAGATAGACCATTAAGAGCGATCCTAGTACATTGCTTATATGATTATAGCTTGGTTACAAGCTTCTTCCATCTCTCTAGGTCACTTAATTCCTAAGCAAAACCATTTTCTTATACACCATCTTGAAAGCCTCTTATTATAGAGGATCATATTTTTACCAAATACTTTTCAAATAAACAAACAAGATATATCCACTGCATGGCGTGGATACTCCCAGTATATTGCATATTCGACTCTAGCTTGTTTACAAACTTCTACTCTCTCCGTAGTTCGATTCATTCTGAATTAAATACATTTTCTTATATATTACCTTGACAATTTCTTAACGAGCTCCAAGGAGGATAGGGACACATCATCACTCCCGGTACATTACAAATACATACCTAATTGATTTCAAGCTTCTCCCATCTCGTTAACAGGCTCCATTCCTAATTGCAAGCACTTTCTTAGAAGATTTCCTTGACAATTTCTTAAAGATGTCTCAAGATTTTCGTCTAGTTATTAACGAGTTCGGATTGTTAGCAATCAGTTTCACATCCACTTGCAAGTAATAATTCACTCACATGTAATAACGCCTTAAAATTTAACGAAGATTCTCAAATACTATTTTAAACCACTTTAAGATTAAGGAACGTCGTAAAGAAATCTCGAGATTTCCGCCTGCAAGATCCGTTTGACATCCACTTGCAAGAGGTTTATGAATTACTTATCATATATACCTATTTATTACATAATTTAGTGTTTCTATGAAATATATTCGTTATTGATTAATATATATATATATATATATATATATATATATATAT
This sequence comes from Lepisma saccharinum, assembly GCA_022664845.1. Classification (NCBI taxonomy): domain Eukaryota; kingdom Metazoa; phylum Arthropoda; class Insecta; order Zygentoma; family Lepismatidae; genus Lepisma; species Lepisma saccharinum. The sequence continues at coordinate 4,059 of JAGDQP010041233.1, read as the reverse complement.
ATATATATATA
>JAGDQP010041232.1:0-16987 GCA_022664845.1 Lepisma saccharinum | reverse complement strand
ATTACAGAACACAAATAAAAACTAACACTTGACTGAGACTTTTAACCTGGCCTAAAATGTAACTTTCCACTCCATTTCACAGATGGAACCACAGGTTTTTCTGATATTATGCAAGATACGCAAAGTCACTTCACATGTTTCGTTCACAGTGACCCTGCAATTAAATTGCGTCAATTCAGAGCCGCCACGTAGATGATTCTCTAAAACAAATGGTACTACTGTATCAGTGAAGTGTCAAACGTACTGCTGTTCCTGACAACAATTTCCTCCCTAACTCTATTAATATCTGATTTGTCATAAAGTATTTTGAGCAGTTTATAGAGATGGAGTGCTCTCCTTGTAATCAAGGGGTTCTGGGTTCCATTAACGGTGCCATATATCCTGATTAAGGTTTACCCTGGTTTTCTCAATTCACTCTAGGTAAATGCTGGGAAGGTACGTTGAATCAGTACGTCGTACTTATTTCTTCCAAAATTCTTTCACTTGTTCTTATTGTGGCTATATATATATACAGAAAAACAAGCCGAGTCTGGAGATTTATAAGAAAATAAATAATCAAAACGGGAAATGGATAGAGACTAATTGTTGAGGAAAGTTCACAAGTTCGAACTATATATGTTTTTAAGTATCAATCTAATAGACCTGTTTCCTTATATAAGTACATTTGATTTAAAGTTTTTGATAACATTTTTCGAACCTATAAGAAGGGTGCCCCATAATTCTAAACTAATTCTCAAGAGCACCACCAATGTAAACATTTTGAGATCTCTGTGTGTGGCATCATTTTGTAGAACTTTTCAATTAAACAAAATAATAAAAAATCTTTTAAAAACGTATTGTCTTAAACAATTCGTACTAAAAAGTAAAAAAGAAAAATATGAATGACTAAGAAGAAAAACACGTAGCGCTCTCATATACATTCACTTTATAAATTCTTCAATTGGCGCGTCCCGTGCTTTTCTTTTTACTCATACATAAAGAAATTTATTTTTTACCTTTTAGTGCGAATTGTTTAAGAAAAGTATGTTTTAAAAAGTTATTTTTTAAATTATTTTTTGAATTATTTAGCTGTTCGGATACTTTTTCTCAAGCTGATGACTTGTCATCCAAATCTCAAAGGCAATCAGTCAAAGCCAATATCGTTGCAGGCTAGTATTTATTTAAGATAAAGAAATTCATATTTAAAAAAAAATATGCTTTTAAAATATAGAAATATATGAAAGTAACACTGGAATATTGTATTGTCACCAGTGCAAAATATCATCATTGTATGACGTCGGGAAATGAGTTAAATTAACGTTGGAAGATTTAAGAACACGACGAACCATCGTAAATTGAAGAAAAGTATGTGAAAACGGATTTCTTTATTTTCTCACTTTGTTCCTTTTCGTTTGGTCCGGAATTGAAGGTTACCATATATCTGGCTGATCTTTCCCTTGCATATATGCAACCAACTGAACGCTGCTGATTTTTGGGTGGCCTAATATTGCAGTTCCTCTGTGTTCTCGCCAACAATGAAAAACTTTTCAGTTAGCCCCAATGAAAAGTGGAAGCATTCTTCATTTTATACTTCTGTTCACCCGTCTGTTTGTAATGAAGGCTTGCGGCTCAATGAATGCACGTGGAGAGAACCAATCTACCCGGACGTTTTCACTAGGAGTAACGCAAGCAAGGTGAAGAAAAAGAAACTAATGTTGAATTTGAATTAACATTTGTTATATAAAAATCACTAATAAGTATAAAAAGACTGCTAGTTGTTAAGCGACACAGCTCAAATTCAATCCTGTCTGATAGAATATCGATCATCAAAGCAATGCTTCAGACCATTTCAACAATCCCTTATAATTATATCTAATCGATCGATTGTGTAAAATAGTTATGCACGTCAAGACAACGGATTTTTTTTTTTAATTTCACATATATAGATATACTAGATGATTTGCCCTCCCGTTTGTCCGGGGTCAATAAAATATGTTGACTAAACTTGGGCTTGATCCTCCGAGATATATGGATTTGACTAATCATGGTCATTTTAGACATATTTTTCCCGCTTATCACCCTGCATGCCGATGGCGGAATGAATTTCAAATTAAACGGTATCAAAGTGTCACTATTCATCTCAGCGGCCCGAAAACTATGGATTCAAGACTAATATTGGTTGTTGTCGATTTTATATGTTCCAGTCTCAGTCCCACCTCTCGGTCATTAAATTGAAGTTTGTGGAACGAAAACAAAAACTAAATGTTGTAGTTTCAAACATTTTAATTAAAAGCTACATAGTCATCTATTCTACATGTTTTTCTTCTGTGTTACATTTCTTTTCAAAATGACCGAGAATGTCACAATTTTCACAGGTTATTAACATGTTTTAATTATTTATTTACTGTTGTTCTACACTTTATATGTCCTCATACCGTGTTAACTTCCTAACGAAGTACAATTGAAAATGTCCCGAACAGTAACGCACTCACACCATTCGTTTGCGAGATAGTCTCTTGCGGTCGTGACTAAGGTAGGTCTGGGATGCTAAATAACACACACACACACAAACACACAAAGAGAGAGAGAGAGAGAGAATGAAAGAAAGACAGACAGACACAGAGGGAGAGAAAGAGTAAGAAAGACAGACAGACACAAACACACACACAAACACATAAAAACAGAGAGAGAGAATGAAAGAAAGACAGACTGACACAGAGGGAGAGAAAGAGTAAGAAAGACAGACAGACATACACACACACAGAGAGAGAGAGAGAGATTAAGGACCTGTAAAATTAGCTACGGCATGATTTCGATACGATTAACAAATGAAAATGCATCAAGGTCATATTTTATTAGTCTTTCGTTTTGTATGAATTTGTTTCTGTGCCTGAAGCAGACAGTTTTCAAAGCTGTTGGATGAAACGTCTTGCAAACTTAGTAAAGTACTTGCTACAAACATTAAGATATAATTGTCCTCTTTTGCTTTAATATGCTAAAGTGAAAATATGCTACATTATTGTCGTAACTAAAAATAATGCAATATAGCCTTTCTTGCAATATTTCTTACTAAGTTCACCATAATTCAGATTCATGAAAGATTCAGACCATATACGCCTCTATTAGACTTTAATTCTAATTAGAAATAAAATCATCACTTAAGTGCTGAAAAAATGTACATGTTCATTATAATTTCAAGAATTACTATCTTTTCTAACATATGGAATTTTAAGTATAAGCAGAAAAGAAAAACGATAGCCAAATGCTCTAGTAACAATGTGATGGTGTTCTGCTCGACAGAAATCTAAGGTCGGAACCAATTGTAGCCTGCCATTTTGACTTTTATCGGATCACCTTTAAGTCCTAACAAGTAGACTGTCAAAGAGACCATATCGAAAGTTATGCTGAAACTTTGCTAGGAGTATGTATGTCGTTTAGAAAGGTAATATACAAAAACAATAGCTGAGCAACTGAAAAGTGCCCAAATAGAGGCTGGAATATTGGTCGAAGTATACAAGAAATGTATTTTTTATCAACATGTCACTTCTGCTTCACCTTTGTGCTGGAATGAAACACTGCCGAGTTGTATTGTCACCTCCCACACCTCAACACGCCTCGCTACCCCTGTATCCCTTGAAATTCATTTATTTTGTCAAATTCATATAATTTTGCCTAACTTTTGTTTTTTTAAACAATTGATTTCGGGGTTTCAATCCTCCTAAATACGCCCTTGAAGAGTCAAGCTGCGGTATCGGAGGTGATGCTACAGTTCGTGAGTGTTTCATTCCAGAAAAAAAAGTGAATTATAATAAATGCACTATTTGTACGCTTTGACTAGTATTTCAGCCCCTATCTCGGTACCTTCCAGTTATTATGGGCAGTTATTTTTTCTATATTATCTCTCGTTGGAAGCACATTCTCTTAGCAAAATTTGATGATAGGTTTCAATATGATCTAATTGACGGTCTTCTTGTAAGGATGGCACCTCAATCCACTTGGGCCAGTGCCGGTTATCGAACGCGGAATACCCTCATTCTATTACAGCGAGGAGTGCCTCTTACTCACTGGGATACATATATTTTTAAATGTTTTTTTGCTGGGTATGATAATAAACAATACTAACTACTACATGCCCCTAAAACGAATTAACTTGAAGGATATAAAACATACTGCGTTCTCTTTATTAATGAAAACAACGTATATCTTTTATTGCTAATGAATTGCATTTCATTATACATTGCTTTAGATATTTTTGACGAGTATACTCAAATGTTCAAGAAATTTAATTTGAAATGAAGACATCTGCGGCCCAAGATAAAAAAAAATGAATTCAGACAAGTGAATTCAATTTTATGGTTAGGGACTCGACAACTGCTTGTAGTGCGGGATACAGGTTCGTAATTCATGTCTGAAAAATTACATTAATTTATGCGATAACTTAGTCTGTATAGGAACTGATAATTTTCAGGAACTGTAATTAAAACAACAAAAACAAATTTACGTGTACTGTCAGACAGTTCACTCCTAATTTTGTAGGAAAAGGAAACAGAGGCACAGCAAATTAAACCCACTAACAGTATCACTGGTAAAGTATCGCTCCAGATGTTTGAAAACTTAGCCTCTCGAATTGACTTATTAGTTGCCTCTAATGGGCATGCTCTGGGACAGAAGTTCAAACCAAATTCAGGTTTAAACTAGGTTTTAAAACTGGTAGGTTGCTATTGCTACAAGATCGGAAGATGATTGTTTAGTTTCGCTTTTGTTTTTGTTATGGTATAATACTATTTCTCTCATCCGTTTCTGACATTCACGTTTCAGTTCAGAAACTAAAGAAACGTCACTTAAAGTAGGCAACACATTTCTAATGAAATGGGAGATGCAGTGGGGAGGAACACACACATTCATTAGCACTGGTGCTCTTATGCCAAACCTGCAACTGAAATGCGTGAGAATCTTTAAAGAATTTCCTTGTTTCACTTCATTAAGTTTGTGTGTGTGTGTGTGCGTGTCTTTGATGTGTGAAAGAAGTTGGGATAGATCCAGCGGAAGAAATCAGTCCACTGCCTTTGTCGCCTCAGAGTGAGCCACTAACCACAGACAAGATATTTAGTATACATCACCAAGAAAGTGTTGTTTTTTTGTTGTTGTTTTGTTTTTTGAAATTCGAAGACCACGATCACGTGATGTCTTGAATATAGCGTAATGAACTGAAAAATTAATATTTCTGTGGATAGACTAAAGGGATGTACACTATTAATGAATAAATAAGGTTACGATTTTATTACTCCCTACTGTTCTAGTTTCCGCTATTATTTTTATTTTCTTATTGTTTCTTTCAACACCAATGTGAATAAAAATCAGACGAGAAAGAAAATTAGACATTCCCTGGGAAAGAAATAAAGAGAACGTAACAGCCATACCCTTATCTAGACACCATACTGGATGTAAAACCGCTTGAAGCTCTGAAAATATAGACTCCGTATGTCTGACAGAAGAAGAGGAAACGCAGGTTGTACGAAATACTAGCGAAGCATAGACGAAAGACTTTGAAATGAAACACGCAGGAAAATCGAAAGAGCACGAACACGTCTCAATTAATTTAATATATTTATGCCCTTTAGGCATCTATGAGCCAGTTCGGAATAGCATAGCGGCAAGGATATGGAAAGGAGTCAGCTATGGTGTAAGTTGAAGGTGCTATCTCGCCATTTGCCTAGTTTGACTGAGAAAAAAAACAATGAACAAATCTTAATCAGGATGGTCGGCCGTTATATCAAACCCAGAACCTTCCGAAGACTGAAACCCTGCTGAGCTACAGTTGTTCGGTATAATTCAGCCGTAGATGGGGAAAACGTAATCAGGAAGTTATCTGCATCCAGCGTCTGTTATCTCCACCTCTTAGAATATAATGTTAATCTCGATCGGTTCATATTATTCACGAGCATTTCGATCATAATAATATGTAAGTCCCTTGCTTCATAATTTTCAAATGATTATATCTGGCTCGCACCTAATGACTATAGAAATTGTATTTGTAGGGACAGAATGAGTTTAAAATCAAATTACTATTTTAAACAGTAAGAACAGTGTAAAAGTAACCTCGAAAGATCCTACGATCAGAATGTTTGTCTGAAATTACGTCAAAGAAAGAAATAAGGAGCGAAAGAAAACGACCAGCAATCCTTTAATTCACATTTGTCAACTGTCTTTCTGTTAAGAGGAAGGAAACGAAGCGTTTCGCAAAAAGATTCGGTTATTGGAATTCTTTGTGTTCTCTGTTTCTTTATGCTCTCTGTCTGCATTCTTTTGTTTCTAAGTTAGCTTAAATATTACTTAGAATTTGATTTAAGACTTTTACGTCACCTTAGCGATACTTAGTTCCATTTACAAACTACAATATAAGCTGAATAATATCAAAAGATAATTAAATAATAATAAGAAGAAGAAGAAGAAGCTAATAGCTTTACAACCTTTTCTACTAACCACATAAATATAACTAAATCCTATATTTTTAAAGGACCATCAGCCCACAAGTTGGCTACTTTTAGTTTTGCCATGTTTCAGAAAATATAGCTGCATGTATTGTTATTAAAGGCCGGGAAACCGAGAAAAGACCAGCAAACCGGGACTGTTGCTCCAAAATGATTCTGCCACTAACTGGGAGGAGACCCCTTAATTCCTCTCTCTAAGGTTTAAGGGAACCGACCGGGGTAGACGCCTAATGTCCAACCCATACGTTCACATCGTGGAGCTTGTTAGTACCCAAACAACTGCTTGGCGACCGAACATGGATAGGCTGCTCACAAACACGCATTAGCAGACAGCGTGGTGACTCAAATGTCTACACCCTACTTTCTTTACAAGTGAGGAAACAGCTTCGGAGTACATCGTTGCTCGGATGAATGCAGCTGGCAACGGCATCGGTCAGTCCTGCAGGAAGTCAGAGGTTCAAAATGTCCGGATTTGGACTCTATACTACCAGAACACCGACGCGTCAACTAGAGCGGACCTATACGTGGCGATTCTCTCCTGTCAGTCACTTGCAGGAGAGGTCAAATTAGATGAATTACTGAATGAACTAAAGAGGATTAAATGGGACATCATAAGACTATCAGAAGTGTGGAGGAAGAATGAAGACCTGTTGGAACTACCGTCAGGGGACACGTTCTACTTCAAAGGAACAGAAAATGGAAAACCGACAGGCGTTGGCTTTATAATTAATAAGGGCCTGAAGACACGGTTCACGAAAATTTAAGGAGTTCCAAGTAGAAAGGCACGAGCAGTAATACACATGAACAAGAAATACAGTATGGAAATTATACAAGTGTATACTCCAACAACCTCACATCCATAGGAGAAAGTCAAAGACCTATACGAGGAGATACAGAAGATTCTAGATGGTAGCAAATCGCATTACAAAATTGTAATGAGAGACTTCAATGCGAGACACGAAAGTGGGAAACTAAGGGGGGTACTAACACTGTTAGAATAGCTCAATACAATCAAAAGTAAGTTTTGCGATTGCATGAACATTAGTGCGCTGAACAAAACATTATCGGGTTTGTTTTCTTGGATATACTGGATAGCTATGCCCTGCTATGTAAATGAAACTTAAATTTTTCACCAAGCAGTTCTCACTCTGCTCCAACCATTTGTAACAGTGTTGTTGGGTGTTTCATGAATGAAACATATCTCAAGACGTTTGAAAGGAATAGTGTTTTGCGTTAATTTTCTGTTCCTCGTGGTGCCACAATATTGTTCAAATAAAAATATATAAAAAAAGATACATTATTTGCTTCTGTAATAACTCAAGCTTCATATCATTATTTAGTACTTGAAATATTCAAAAATGTGAAGATTATTTTGTTTTTTTACAATTTAGGTTATCTTCGCCTATCATTTTTAACACTTCGCGTCCGGGTAGTTCCAGGATCAGGCTAGGATAGCGAAGAGGAAAACATCTTTAAAGGTACTCGGTAATGGCCTAGTTTGCAGGGACCATCCCGGTAATTTCCTGGTGTGACTGATGTAAAACACTGCAAAACTTCAGCCATGATGGCGGCCGCTAGAATCGTTCCCAGAACCTTCTGATTACTAACTCGATGATCTATCAGCTGAGTTACCTAGATTGGTAGGTATTATCCCGATACTAGCCTGGAGTAGCTGATTAATCTCTTTAAAAAGAATATCAATCAGGATGGTTGGCTGCTGCGGTTGAACCCACCTCCTCCCGAATGTGAAACCAATGCTCTGGCAACTAGTCTACATATGTTGTGTTCCTCTGACCTGAATGTTTTACTTAACTAAGTAATAGGTCTAAGACAATGCATGGTAGACGCCGTAAGCTCTGTCGCGGTTAAAACCTTGCAGAATAAGATCGATATTTCTCATTATACAAGAATGAGGTCCTTAAAGACGCATTACTATTGTTATTGACAACAAGATGGTGACACTTACCAAAATTGTTTAACGTCTAACGAAAACATTGCTACGTACGTACAGTGGCTAGTTGACCACCACTGTATTTAAATAATAAACATACTGATTATCAATGATCAATAAAACCTTACGAAATGATTAATAGCAAAACTCAGTGTCTAGTTTATTGTATTTTCCTGCAAATTTTAATGGAAAAGATGTTAATTATTATCAAAGCTTACAAAAATAATAATAAATGCAGATAATGTATACTACCCTCCATATTTATTGAAAAGATAGGTAATTATTCTTAAAAAGTATCATTAAAATATTAAAGAAAGACTGGTGACAACATATAGTGGCTAATGTATCACATTTTCGAACATACTGTAACAACGAATTTCATTATAATCTAACCAAAAGATTGATGAGCACATCTACGTTTAGTAGAAAATGTTTTCCTACATTTTTTAACACAGCGGAAATACAGTATTAATCTAACTTATTCTACACTCAAAACAGAGGAGGTTTCTTTATTTGTCATAAGGTTTTAAATCCCTCTCATTCTTACTACAATCTGTCTGCTATTTAGAAACACATATTTGCCACATTCAACGGACTAAAGTAGCACTAAGCGCTGAGAGGGCACTTGAATCTCATTGGCTTGCCTATAGGTAGTAACCAATACGACTAAAATGCTCTCTCAGCGCTTAGTCCGTTAAATGCGTACATTGAAACTTTTCTTAAATGTCCATGAATATTTCATGTATAAACTGAATTAATTTACATTGTACAGTAGTTTTTTATCTATAAATTACTATACATTAATACAGTGCAGTGGTTATGCTTAGTTATGACGTGTGCAGTAAACAGAACTGCAATACAGCGACGTAATGACGTCAGTAGGAGTACAACTGAATAGAACAGAATTGAGTTTTATTTAATGCCTTTAGTCAACTATAGTTCAGGTCCTCAAAAGTGGGAGAACTGTGGGTAACATTGTTGCCAGTTTTAAATACAATAGTATTCTTCTTTTTGCTTGATTTGTTTTCGTTTTGTCATTATTGCTATTGGTGTTGCTTGTTATTGTTGTGAAGCTCCCTAAGCACCTGCGACTACTCTAAGCATCCTTGAAAAGAGATGAGGGAGTTATAGATTAAATCTTCATTTGTCTTCACTACTAATCGATAAGACCACTCACATTTGAAAATATTTGAAGCAGACACATTACAGACCACCACCATGTATGGCTTTGTCCATTATAAAGAGGTTTTTGCTTTGAAAGGGAGCATTGTCAATGTGTCCGTTATTAAGAGAGTCCGCTATTGAGAGAGTTTTCATCCATAAGAGTCAATATTATTCTGCCGGGGTTTTCAGATCTCTCCGTTATTTAGAGATGTCCGCGATTCAGAAGTGTACTTAATTGAAAGTATCACTGTATTCGAAAAATACACTGTACCAATGGTAAATCAATATAAAATGTCGCTACGTAAGTTCATTCTGTATTGGTCAATTTCTCAAACATTTGAATGTTGCCCATTTTTGTGAGTATGAGGGTACACATTTTCCTTCTTACAGGGTACATCGGAAATGTTAATGTATTTACTGGGGAACCGTTTAGAAGTTATACATATATGTTCAACATTTATTTAAATGAATGTGTGATCAATGAATAAGGTAACAAGGTCTATACATTCGGGAGTAAAAATATCAACAACGTATAACGTGGGTCTTTTGTATTGCGGTATAGTACTTCTGACGACCTGCTAGACGCAGCACCGTGTAACATCTTCAAGTAGGACGGTAAGAAAGATTGTGGGACGTCTGGATACCTGGTCAAACGTGGAGGTCTGAAGTATTATAATAAGGGGAAACCAACCGGCAAACATCACGGTGAACTAACGGATGTGTATGGAGATGGTATAATGTCCGGGAAACAAATATGAATACAGAATAATGCGTTGGTAAGTAGAAGGGCAGATGTGAGTGATGAACAGCGGAATGGCGCGCCACAAACAACAATCACGGACGTGAACGTGTGTTCATTAAAATAGATTACACAGGAGGATTGACGAATGAGAATCAGATGTATTGATGAGAAACTCAATATTTCGTCTGGTACTGTGTTCACTATTGCACATAAATATATTGGATACAGAAAGGATTGTAAGCAATGGAAACCGATAATACTTACAGAGGCGGATAAACATAAACTAATATGCCTCTTACTAGCACGTCTTCAACGTTACGAGCAAAAAGGGAGTCACTTCCTAAATCGTATTATTACGTGCGAGGGAAACTTCTGTGAACCTGTGGACACCTGGACCCAAATGAGCAAACATGGCAACGAAACATCCATCGTCTCCGCCACGAAAGAAGTACGAAACAGCAATTGGACCTAGAAAATCATACTAACTGTGTTGTGGGACCATTTAGTTTTAGTTCGTCTTAAATTCCTTCTTCGACACCACTGTGACACCTCACCAGTATTCCCAGACTATGCACAAACAGCGATTATCTATCAGCCAAAACAAACCAGGGGCACTGCGAGAGTGCTTTTTCTTGAACGACAATGCAAAACCGTACACTGCCCAACTCCCCGGATTCCACATCGACAATTTCCACTGGGAGGTTATGGAACATCCTCACTATAGCCAAGGTCTGGCATCAAATGACTACTATCTCATCTGCTATCAAATGACCCATAAAATAAACATCTGCTTGGCAAATAATTCAGACAGCCGAGAACATACAATAAACTGTCATTGTTTAGTTGGAAGATCTTCAAACCAAGTTATTTTGCGACGGAATGGATGTTTTAGTCACCCGATGGAACAAATGCTTCTTCTAATTGTGATGCAAGTTGTAAAAATAGTGTTCGTATCCATGTACGTCTGTATGTAGTTCCAAATTTTTACTCATTAACGTGTATTCAGCAATTTACATGCTACCTTATTTATTGAGCCTACGCAGTATCATATGGTTTCTTAACATTAAGAAGAAAGTTATCTCTGCACAGAGATACATTTTTTCTTAGAAATGAGATATCAGCCTTCTCATTTAATGGAAAATGAGAAAATGCCGGTTTGAAAACAAGATAACTGATTTCATTCCATTTTCAATTAAATTATAATACTAATATCTCATTTCTAAGAAATCAGTTTTTCAGTATGCGGATAAGAACATTATTTCTCAATTTTCTAAATATATATATAAATATATATTTCTACTCTGTACCTTATATATGGTACGTTCAATGAACAAATATATATATACACCCAGTAATTCATTCCGTTGATATGGAAAGTTCACTTCTTTTCATTGAGACATTTTTTATTTCGTTTCAGAATAAGCTCCTCAAACACGAAAACAAGAAGAACTACTTTCAAAATCATTGCCCCATAATGCAGAATAAATTTCCTCTAAATTGCTACTCACACTACAAAACCATTGTAACAGGTTATCTTGATTTGTTTGTTACCATCAGATTCATTAAGGATTCAAAATCACAAAATGATATTTTACTGCAAGGTTTTTATCTTATTCCATCGGATTTATTCTGCTCATATTGCACACACGTACACACATAACGGAGTTAAACTTTATGGATTTCTGGATTTAGTACAAACGAGGAATTGCATCTGGTTTAGTCTTCGGAAATGGGAAAAGGGAAGAAAAGTTAAATTAGTTTCCGCCTATTTTTGTACACCGTAAATTCAACATAAAACAAGAAGTAACAATCACAAGTGTAAATTCGAGAAATGAAAATTGACGTAGAAGTGAAATGCAAATATGGCCGGAAGCAGTTGGAATAGAGTGCATAGATATAATTGCATAGGGGATGTTTTTATGAATGTTGGGAATAAACTCTTTTGATAATAAAGTTGAAATGATAGTATTTTGCAGACTAAAGAGTTTATAACTAATGGAGAAGAGAAGGTTAATTCAAATCGTGCAACAGAATGAGGAAACGACAACAACAATGTATTATGCTGGATATGGAATTATCTCTAAATTAGTTTCTGACAAATACCCCCCCGTAGTAAATAAAAATATTTCCAAAAAAATATGCTTACGTTGTCAGAACACACATATTTGTTTCTTTTATAGTATTATTATATGGTTTGTTCGTCTATAATTAATATGTATATACTTTCCATAGTTTTTAACGTAATTATGTAGAATCTTCACGAAGGTATAACTAATGGAAATTTAAATTTAAATTAATAATAGTCAATTCAGGTAAACAAAAGAGGGACAAAAGCATTATGACGTAAATTCCGGAAATAACAAATTCCAAAAAAATGTGTATAGATTATTGCACATACGTAATTGACATTACAAGTGCGAAAATTATCGATGTTTCCTTTAATAAGTATTCTTTTAAGACTAGCTTCTAGATGAATCAGAACTGGAGACACTCATTTTGTCACTATATATAAAGGGCCAAACTCTATATAGCAAAAATACTTACGTATAACGTTGAAAAATAAAAGTTATAATTTCACACCTAATGGATTTTATTACGTACTTCATCAATTGTTATCTATAAGCTTTAATCCCTCCTTCTTTTTCTTCACTCTTCATTCCTCTTTAATATGAAGTTTGTTTCTCAACCAAGGCTTGATATACTTTTCGGGATTTCATTTACTTGGTTGCCGTTAGAATTTTGATATCCATCTTCTGGTAGATGTTACTAACATTCAGAGCGTTTATTTTAAAAGCGCAGATCAGGTCCAGGACGCTGAATGCTTGTTCTGCTTACTAAGGTAAGGAAGATATTTTATAGTTTTCTGTGTATTATGAGGAAAACTCTCATATCCTATACTCCTACTATCCACACTCATGCAGGTGTCAAATGCAATCACTTTACTCATAGTTAAAAGTTTAGATTCTCCCTCTAAGGTGAAATAGTAACATTAGAAGATTAGAAGGCAGGACTCAATACTGAAATGGGTTTCTACTTGCATGCGATAATCTCAAGTTTGAAGTCTTATTTTCAAAGTTCCAAATAATATTCTGGACCGTATTTGGTACCTCAAAAATCTCGAAAAATGTTATATTAATTCAGAAAATAATATCTTGAAGGCGTCAAAAGTTTCATTTCCTTTAGGCACTATTGTCTGCTTGACCTTCAGTTGCACTCATTAAGTAGCAAATCATCGCAGACACTTTACACAGTCGTTGAGCTTTCTTAATGGCACTATCTTTCTTTCCAGCGGACAAGGATAGCAATGACATCTGTTTCAAAATTAAAGTCAAGACAAGGCCTTTGACAAATTTTATCTTCTAAATACGGATAATATTCCTATTTATACTGTATCTCTAAAATAAAACTATAGGGCCAGATAAGCTTTACACTTTTCAAGCTACCTCTATCCGGAAATTCATTAACTAATCCATACACGGATTGTTGGAGCAAAACGACCGTATATAGTTTTGTATTATCTTACGTTCATGATAAAACGTAATATTACTTTGGATATTTCGGAAGTAGAGGTATCGTATATGTATTGTAAGGTAATATATAAAACAGCTGCTGTTTACAAGACTTAGATTATGTAACACTACATTGATGTACATATGATTTAGTGGGCTTGCAATATGTTTGTTATTGTTATGTGTAAACAAACTACTCTCTTTTGACCTGCATTGTGAGTTTCTTACAAATATACGTGCTTTAATAAACTTCAGAAACTGCATACTTGATTTTAGTGCTACGTAGATTAGTCATATTAGATTGGATTAGAATCTTATGATAATTTAGTAATTCATATTACACTATACTTATAAACACTTCTTCACTCTGCATTGACAATTGAGTAGTGTTATAAAATGTTAAAAAGGGACTATTTAAATAAATCTATTCCGGGCATTTTGTATGTTCAAATCACCATTTCACATGAGTTTCTCGTATCATTTGTCACTTATTTTGCTCAGTTTTCTTTCCAATGTTATGGCTTATCAAAGGGACTTTTATTCATCTTTATTTTTTATTATCTTTTCTTTTCATTTGGACTATTATGAGTTTTTCTCATAATCATATGTTAGGCAAAGTGGTGAGGAAGATGGTGATGAAGTGTACTTGACGCCACAACACATTAGGGAATTGTTAGTGGAACGAATGCAAGATTATCTTCTGTTCATGGGTAGCTCTGAACTGATGGAGACAGTATGAACCCTGTTAGTTAGTGAGTGTTACATTGCCATATATAAAGGTGCGTGATATGATTGAAAAACAAGGGTATGGAATTATGAGACTAAGTCAGGAGGAATTGTGTAGCGATGGAGCGTGAAAAGTAGTGAGAGTGGTGATGGGGTTTTGATGTTGCGCTGTGTTTGTACTGCTGTGGTATGCAATGTGTCAAGTAATAGCTGGTGATTTTGTTCAATGCGTTGGCGGATGTATTTGAGTCACAGTTTTTCGATACGGTAGAGAATATGTGAAAAGGGCGTGCGTGCGTAGGGCTCTGCAGTTGGGCTTGGTAGCTTTATTCGAAATGCGATCCGCAGGGTCTGCCGTTCTAAGATTTGGAGCTTTTCATAAAAGAACAAGTTTGCTGTCATCCAGGCGGTGAAGCCGTATGTGAGGACCGGGCAGAGAAAGACTTTGTAGGTGTTTATGACTTCAATAGGTTCAGTTGATTATAGGCTCTCTGTGCGAAGGTATGTAGATGTGGTCTCCTGGTAATATGATGATCAAAGGTGATATCAAGGTAAGTGACCGTTTTTGATGGTAGAATGGGAGTGTTTTGAATCGAGATGGAGGGGAGACTAGGATTGCGGTGTACTAGTGAGCGTTTGCGTGAGGGGAATGAAAACAATGGCTTGTGTCTTATGCGGGTTTATTTTTAATTTTCATTTAGTGCACTAGTCGGTGAAGCGTTGGAGAGGTCTCTCATTTAAATATTGGTCTGTTGGATGGTTTTGGTGAGGGCGAGGAAGGCGGTATCATCAGCGTATTGAAACAGGTGAATGTTAGGTGGAAGGAGAGGAAAATCTGCAACAAAGAGTATGTAGAGAAGAGGTGATAGTGATGAACCTTATGGTACGCCTGAATGGGGAAATACATAATGGGAAAGTGAAGAGTTTATGTTAATATATGTTAGACAATTGTATATAAATCGTAAGAGAATTGTATATAAATCTGATGTAAGCTACTGGAAATTTGAAGGAAAGAAGTTTATGAATGAGCGCTTCATGCCAAACTTTGTCAAATGCTTTCTCCAGATCAAATAACACTAATCATGAAGGTTGGGATTTGTTGTAGTGATTATTTATGAGAGTCGTCAGTCTGAGGACTTGGTCGTTAATACTGTATTGAGGTCGAAATGCGGCTTAGTGGGGAGGGAGTAGGTTGTGTTCGGTGAGATGGGTATGTAAACGGCGGACGGATATGTTCTAGGATTTTGCTGAAAGTTGATAGTAATTGGATTGGGAGGTATGAGGATATTGATTCATGGGATTTATTAAGTTTAAGAAACATGAGGGTTTTGAGGATTTCCAGTGTAAAGGAAAGTAACCAGTTCGGAGGATAAACGTGTAGATGAGAGCTAGCAAATACAGAAGTGGATAGGGTGCATCTTTCAGCTGACGATAGGTTATTGCATCCATGCCGGGAGCAGTATTGCGTTTATAGTTAGTGATGGAAGTGATATTTGTAATCGTGATAGGTGCTATTAGGTGATCATAGACTGTAATGTATGATTGGGTTTAGGTTGTAGGTTAGGTGAGGTTATTTTGAACCTATTAACTGGGTGATGTTGTGGTCGAGTAGTATGGAGAAGAGTGAAGGTGTCTTGTAAGAAGTTGGCGAAAGTATCTGCTTTGTCTTTGTCTTCGTGTAATGCTTTGTCTTCGTTGATGAGAGGGTATGGAGTACAACTGCATTTTCCTGTCAGAGCGTTAAAGCGTTTACACAATTTTGTTGGGCGATATGTGTCATTGAGTTTGTTTCATGTCTTAACCCATTGTCTAAGTTTATAAACTTTGATGTAATTGTGGACAGTGTGTTGCAGTTGTCTATGTAAGTGAAGAGATTCAAGATTTCCGGTGCATTTGTAGTATTTGCAAAGTTGTCGAGAACGGGTGATCAAATGAAGGTATTGCGGAGGGAGTGTGGGATGATGGGGCGTGACTTTATTGGCAGGGGTATATTTTTGAGAGACTGTTTGGATTCCAGCGGTTATTTGGTCTAAGGATAAATATAATTCAACTTCAGTTTCTGGTGGATTTATGGGTTCTGTCTGTTGGGAAATGAACGTGCGATAGTAATTCCACTTGACCTGATCAAACCGTAATGTGATACCTGGTGGTTGTATGGAAGGTTTATGTTTTGTAGGACAGTTAAGGGTGAGTTTAATTGGTGCGTGGTCACTACCGAGGGGGGTCCAGTACAGATATCTGGCATCTATGAGAGAGATTGGTGGAAGTGGTAGCAATGTCTAGAGTAATTTTGGACTCCGGTCTGGTTGGTTTAGGGATACGAAGCACAGTGCCTGTTGTTTGTGTTAAGGTGTGATGATGGAATTGGTCTTTTTCATGGTTTGATTGACTGTGAGTATTGATATCTGCTAGAATGATATAGTAG
>JAGDQP010041231.1:0-16988 GCA_022664845.1 Lepisma saccharinum | reverse complement strand
GGTGGCCAACTTCAAACTTTCCAACTGACCATCACCGATCAAAACGAAACTTGACCAAAATGTAGGTCACATTTGGTCAGGATGTGCGACAATTTGGTCAGTTGTCCTTCAGGAGCCACAGCAATGCAAAGGGGTGGGGGACAACTTCACACTTACCAAATTACCATCACCGATCAAAACTAAACTTGGCCAAAAATTAAGTCACAATTAGGTCACATTTGTTCAACATGTCCCACACGTTGGTCAGCTGTTCTTAAGAATCTACAGCAGTGTAAAGACTGGGGGGCAACTTCACATTTACCAACTGACCTTCACCGATGAAAACCAAACTTTGTTAAGGGTCCTTCTCGTTCCTGATACGGTCCTACCAATATTAGTGTTATCGCTGCGTGGTTCAATCAGTTCGTAAAGAAGGCCTCTAGCATATTCGTGACATCTCAGGGCGTTGATGGATTCTAACTGGGATTCTATAAAGAAATAGTGCTTACGATAGTGAGTTTTGGTGCCCGAAGTCGACCTATAGTGGGGCTACACCAACCCAAACCTAGACTATAGAGCAAATCAATATTCAGTGCTTCGGAGTTTTTCAGCTGCCAGAAGATTAGATATTGATTCTCCAAAGCTTCAACCGAATAAAAATCAGGTACAGATCAAAACATTATTTATTAAAGAGAATTGTCTTTACAAAAGGCATTTCTTTCTCCGAGTACAAAAAAACCAACATGGCTTCTTACGTACATACATAATATACTTAATAGTAACAATATTATTTCTATAAGTAATAACACATTTATATTAACGAGTGACCATATAACATGATCAAAGTGAATTAGTTATACTTTTGTGCCGATAATGAGCTATACAAATATAAACAATCATTTACAAATTCATTGATGCACACCTGAAATTCCAGCTCTCGAAGTGGTGACATCTAACGGTGAAATCCTGAATTATCAAAATTCGATATACATTTTAAAACGTTACACGAAATAATTTTCAGCTCTTAAAACAATAAATAACTTTGAAAATAATTACATATAACTTAAATATCATTATTAAATACGTAAACGAATGATTCTAATCTGTATGAACATAATTGATACCAATACTATATACCGATTGGTAGTGCCATAACAACTTGCCCGAAAATTTGGTCACATTTGGTAAGAATGTCCCACAATTTGGTCAGCTGTCCTTTAGGTGCTGTAGAATGTAAAGAGTGGGGACCAACTTCAAACTTCCCAACTAACCACCACCGATCAAAACAAAATTTGGCCAAAAATTAGGTCACAGTTTGGTCACATTTGGTCAGCATGTCCGACAATTTGGTCATCTGTCCTAAAGGAGCTAGAGAAGTGTAAAGACTGGGCGCGAACTTAACACTTACCAAAAGACCATCACTGATCAAAGCTAAACATAGCCAAAAATTAAGCAACAATTTGGTCACATTTGTTCTACATGTCCCACAATTTGGCCAGCTGTCCTTAAGTGTAAAAGAGTGGGGACCGAACTTCACTTCTACCAACTGACCACCGCCGATCCAGACCAAACTTACCCAAAATTTAAGTCATAATATGGTCACATTTAATCAGCATGTCTGACAATTTGGTCAGCTGTTATAAAGAGCTACTGCAGTGTAGAGTGTGGGGGTGAAACTTCACACTTAGACAGACCATCACCGATCTAAACCAAATTTAGCCAACATTTAGGTCTGAACTTGGTCGGTTGTCGTTAAGGAGCTACATCAGTGTAAAGGATGGGGCCAACTTACACCTAACGAACTGACTGTCACCGATCCAAACAAAACCTGGCCAAAATCTAGGTCAGGATTTGGTCACATTTTGTCAGCATATCCAACAATTGTGTCAGTTGTCCTTAAGGAGCCACAGCAATGCAAAAGGTGGGGGACAACTTCACACTTACCAAATTACCATCACCGATCAAAACTAAACTTGGCCAAAAATTAAGTCACAATTAGGTCACATTTGTTCAACATGTCTGACAACTTGGTCAGCTGTCCTTAAGGAACTACAGCAGTGCAAATGGTGTGGGTGCAACATCATTCACACTTGACTGACTATAACTGATCCGAACTAAACGTGGCCAAAAATTATGCAACGATTTGGTCATATTTGGCCAGCTTGTCCCACAATTTGGTCAGCTGTTCTTAAGCATCTACAGCGGTGTAAAGACTGGATAGAAACTTCACACTTACTGATTGACCATCATCGATCAAAACCTAACTTGTCCAAAAATTAGGTCACAATTTTGTCAAATTTTGTCAGCATATCCCACAAGTTGGTCAGCTGTTCTTAAGAATCTACAGCGGTGTAAAGACTGGGGGGCAACTTCACATTTACACTTACCAAAAGACAATCACCAATCCAAACCAAATTTTGCCAAAATTAAGGTCACATTTGGTCAGATATTTTTTCAATTTGTTCAGCTGTCCCTAAAGAGCTACAGTAGTATAAAGGATAGGGGACCAACTTCACAATTACCAACAGACCACCACAGATCAAAACAAGACTTGGACAAAAATTAGGTCACATTTGTTCACCATGTCTGACAATTTGATCAGCTGTCCTTATGGGGCTACAGCAGTGTAAAAGAGTGGTGACCAAACTTCACACTTCCCAACTGACCATCACCGATCCACACAAAACTTAGCCAAAGTTAGGTCACAATATGGTTATATTTAGTCAGTATGTCTGACAATTTTGTCAGCTGTTTATAAGGAGCTACTGCAGTGTACAGTGTCATCTGTCCCTAAAGAGTTACAGTAGTATAAAGGGTGGGGGACCAAATTGACACTTACCAACAGACCATCACCGATCAAAACCAGACCTCCCCAAAAATTAGAGCACATTTGTTCACCATGTATGACAATTTGGTTAGCTGTCCTTAAGGATATACAGCAGTGTAAAGGGTGTGGCTGCAACATCATTCACACTGAGACTGACAAAAACCGATCCAAACTAAACTTGGCCAAAAATTATGCTACGATTTGGCCGTATTTGGTCAGCAAATCCCACAATCTTTGTCAGATTTTCTTAAGCAGCTATGGTAGTATAAAGGGTGGGGGCAACTTCACTCTTACCAACTGACCATCACCGATCAAAACCAAACTTGGCCAAAAATTAGGTCACAATTTAGTCATATTTTGTCAGCATGTCCCACAATTTGGTCAGCTGTTCTTAAGGGTCTACAGAAGTGTAAACAGTGTAGGACCAGCTTCACAGTTGCCAACTGAAAATCACCGATCGAAAGCAAACTTGGCCAAAATTAGGTTACAATTTGGTCAACATGTTCCACAATTTGTTCAGCTGTACTTAAGGCGCTACATCAGTGTAAAGAATGGGGGGCAACTTCACACTTACCAACTGACCATCACCGATCAAAACCAAACTTAGTCAAGAATTAGGTTACAATTTAGTCACATTTGATCAGCGTGTCCCACAATTTGGTCACCTGTACTTAAGGAGGTACCAGAGAGTGTGGGGGTGAAACTTCACATTTAAACTGACCATCACAGATAAAAAACAAACCTGGCCAAAAATTAAGCCACAATTTGGTCAGCTGTCCTTAAGAAGCCACAGCAATATGGTGTGGGTGCAACTTCAGACTTAGATTTATCGTAACCGACCCAAAGCAAACATGTCCAAAATGAGGTCAGAATTTGTTCACATTTCGTTAGCATGTCTGACAATTTGGTCAGCTGTATTTAAGGAGCTACAACAGTGTAAAAGTTGGGGGGGGTCAACTTCAAACTTTCCAACTGGTCATCACCGATCAAAATTGAACTTGACCAAAATTCAGGTCACATTTGGTCAGCATGTGTGCCAATTTAGTCGACTGTCCTTAAGGAGCTACAACAGTGTAAAAGGTGGGGGTGAAACTTCACACTTAAACTGACCATCACAGATCAAAACCAAACCTGGCCAAAAATTAAGTCACAATTTGGTCAGCTGTCCTTAATAAGCCACAGGAGTGTAAATGGTGGGGGATGCAACTTCAAACTTAGATTGACCATAACTGACCCAAACCAAAGATGTCCAAAAATGAGGTCAGAAGTATCTCACATTTCATCAGCATGTCTGACTATTTGGTCATCTGTACTTAAGAGCTACAATAGTATAAAATTTGGAGGCCAAAATCAAACTTTCCAACTAAACATCACCGATCAAAACTAAACGACAAACATTTACGTCACATTTGTTCACCGTGTCTAACAATCTGGTCAGCTGTCTTTAAGGATCTCCAGCAGCGTAAAAGGTCTGAGTGAAAATTCATTCACACTTAGACTGACAATAACCGATCCAAACTAAACTTGGCCCAAAATTATGTCACGAATTGTTCATATTTCGCCAGCATGCCCCACAATTTGGTCAGCTGTCCTTAAGCAACTTCAGCAGTGTAAAGGGTTGGGGTAACTTCATGCTTACCAACTGACCATCACAAATCAGAACCAAACTTGGCGAAAATTTAGCTCACAATTTCGTCACATTTGATCAACATATCCCATAGTTTGGTCAGCTGTCCTTAACGAGCTACAGCAGAGTAAAGAGTGGGGGACCAACTTCAAACTTAAAAACTGACCATCACCGATCAAAATCAAACTTGTCCGAAAAATAGGTCACAATTTTTTCACATTTGGTCAGCATATCTCACAATTTGGTCAGCTGTTCTTAACGAGCTACAGCAGTGTAAAGAGTGGATGGTCCAACTTCACACTTACCAACTGACCATCACCGATCAAAACCAAACTTGGCCAAAAACTAGGTCACAATTTGGTAACATTTGGTCAGCACGTCCCACAATCTGTTCAGCTGTTCTTAAGCAGCTACAGCAGTATAGAGAGGGGGCCACTTCACACTACCAACTGATCATCACCGATCAAAACCAAACTTGGCCAAAAATTAGGTCACATTTTTTTTCACATTTGGTCAGCATATCCCAAAATTTGGTCAGCTGTCCATAACGAGCTACATCAGTGTAAAGAGTGGGGGGCAACTTCACACTTACCAACTGACCATCACCGATCAAAACCAAACTTGACCAAAATTTAGGCCACATTTTTTCACATTTGGTCAGCATATCCCACAATTTGGTCAACTGTCCATAACGAGGTACAGCAGTGTAAAGAGTGGGGGGGGGGGGCAACTTCACGCTTAACAACTGACCATCACCGATCAAAACCAAACTTGGTCATAAATTAGGTCACAATTTGGTCACATTAGGTCAGCATGTCCCACAATTTTGTCAGCTATCTTTAAAAAGCTACAACAGTGTACTGGGTTGGGGTGAAACCTTAT
This sequence comes from Lepisma saccharinum, assembly GCA_022664845.1. Lineage (NCBI taxonomy): Eukaryota > Metazoa > Arthropoda > Insecta > Zygentoma > Lepismatidae > Lepisma > Lepisma saccharinum. Next base: position 11,673 of record JAGDQP010041231.1, on the reverse strand, counting down.
ACTTACTAACTGACCATTACCAATCCAAACAAACTTAACCAATATTTAAGTCACAATCTGGTCACAAATGTCTGACAATTTGGTCAGCTGTCTAAGGAGCTACAGCAGTGTAAATGGTGGGGGGCGAACTTCAAACTTATCAAATAACCATCACCGATCAACACCAAACTTGTCCAAAATTTAGGTCACATTTGGTCAGGATGTGTGAGAATTTGGTCAGTTGTCGTTAAGGAACTACAATAGTGTAAAAGATGGTTGTTAAACTTCACACTTCTACTGACCATCACCGATTCAAACCAAACTTGGCCAAAAATTAAGTCATAATTTGGTTAGCTGTTCTTAAGAATACACAGCCGTGTAAATGGTGGGGGTGTCTTCACACTTTAGACTGACCATCACCGACCCAAACCGAACTTCTCCAGAAATGATGTCAGAATTTGCTCACACTTTGTCAGCATGTCTGATAATTTGGTCAGCTATACTTAAGGAGGTACAACAGTGTAAAAAGTTGGGGCCAACTTCAAACTTTCCAACTGACCATGACCGATCAAAACAAGACTTGGCCAAAATTTAGGGCACATTTGGTCACCATGTCTGACAAGCTAGTCAGCTGTCCTTAAGGATCTACAGCAGTGTAAAGGGTGTGGGTACCAATTCATTCACACTTAGACTGACAATAACCGATCCAAACTAAACTTGACCATACTGGGTTGGGGGCAACTTCACGCTTACTAACAAACCATCATCGATGAAAACCAATCTTGGCTAAAATTTAGGTCACAAATCCGTCACATCTGGTAAGCATGTCTTGACAATTTGGTCAGCTGTCCTTCAGGAGCCACAGCAGTGTAAAACGTGAGGGCCAACCTCACACTTACCAGCTGACCATCACCGATCCAAATCAAACTCGACCAAAGTTAGGTCACAGTTTGGTCACATTTCGTCAGCATATCCCACAAGTTGGTCAGCTTTCCTTAAGGAGCTACAGCAGTGTAAAGAGTAGAGGTGTGAACTTCATACTTACCAACTGACAATCACCGATCTAAGCCGAACTTGGCCGAAAATTAGGTCACATTAGGTCAGCATGTTCCACAATTTGGTAAGATGTCCTTAAGGAGCTACAGCAGTGTAAAGGGTGTGGTCAGCTTCACACTTACCAACTGGCCATCACAGATCAAAACCAAACTGGGCGAACATTTAGGTCACAATTTGTTCATATTTGGTAAGCATGTCTGACAATTTGGTCAGCTGGCGTTAAGAAGCTTCATTAGTGTTGAGGATGGGGACCAACTTAACACTTACCAACTGACCATCACCGATCCAAACCAAATCTGGCCAAAATTTAGGTCAGGATTTGGTCAGTATATCCCACATTATTTTCAGCTGTTCTTTAGGAGCTATAGCAGTTTAAATGGTGGGGGTTCAACTTCACTCTTTGACTGACCACTAATTATAACGAAACTTGGCCCAAAATTAGGTGACAATTTGGTCACATTTTTTTACAAACCGAGTCACCTTATCCGCAGCTCGCTTTTTTCATACCACCCATTCATTCAAATTGACATTCATTCATATGTGATACTTTTTGTAAAATAAAGACAAAAGGTGGTACGAAAAAGATCTAACTAAACAGGTTCGGGGCTTTGCAGTGGGAGGGGATCAAATGGAAAACGTGCATGTGATATTGGAGTCATGGCAGTGAAGTGCAATAAACTTATTTTGTCACCAGGCCATCTTAAATTTTCAAGAGATGTATGAAATTGTTTTGGTGAATTCGGTTTAAATATATGTGTCTTATCAGATCAGATTTTAAGTAATGTCGCTTTTTGGCACCATGCGACACAACGACTTCTGATTCACAAACTTCTTTGACCTGTCAAACAGGTATTGAATCCCTGTTTTGAAAAAGTCGCTAAGTATGAAGTAAAACCCATTACATTGATTGCCGTGCGTACCACTATTTCGCAGTGCTTTCACCTCTGGATTGTTTTTGAGATATGCTTAAGGTTAACAATTTCTAAAAGAAGTATAGATCTAAAGAGGTTCGAACCCAGGACCTTAGTTGATAATTTCTCAAAGTAATTTATGGAGATAAAGAGGTTCGAACCTTCCACTTCGCACATGTCTGTCCTAACCACTCAACCACTACACTGTTAAAAATTCAGCAGCAATTTTACGGTTCATTCACTGGCAATCAAAAACGCCAATTAAAAAATACGGTGAATTATTGGCGTTTTTTTTTTTTTTGCCTGTAAATATACAGTAAAATTGATGCTGAATTTTTAACAGTATACAATGGCTAACGTTTTTCTGCAGCCTGAAGATATATTTCTTAGCATATTTTTGAAAACCATTTGTTTCCAAGTTTACTGATTTTTTGCGCCTTACTATATTATTTCGACTATATAATATTGTTATGTACCAATGTCCAAAATTTGAACAAAATCGGTCAGGACACGATCACGACCTATCCTTGTCACATGGGGGCGCAAGAAACAATTTCTAGAGTGGGCTACAGCCCCCTGCTCGTGGATCACTAATAATTGCAATATCTTTTATGAATTTAGATCAACTCTCTGTCTGTTTGTCTGTCTCTCTCTCTGTAAAATATATATATATAATAATAAATCACAGCCATATTCAACCCACTAGTGGATGAAACCTCTCCCCGCAGGGAGGAGTTGGTCTACTGCTCCCACGCTGACCAGACGTGTTGGGAGAGGAGAGCCGAAGCTCTCACTGTGATCGCTACCTCTTTATTCAGGTAGCTCCCCAATTGGCCTCACGACGCTGGGTGGACGCCGCACTGGCAACACCATCTGGAGTACTGCAACGGTCACCCGTCCAAGCACTGACCAGACCCAGAGCTGCTTGACTTCGGTGATCTTAGGGAACCGATATATATATATATATATGATGTCCTTGTCATATACGCAAAAACATTGGAAGTTCATTTGCTATACCAAAATAAAAGTAAGGGCTATGTGACATATCATTTTAGGACAGCTTGTTCCCAGCGATTCAAATTTTAAAATACTGGTCACTTACGTTTAGAATTATTTGTTTACGAGACATAAATTCGGAAATTGGGTTGGTTTGGATCAGTGATGGCCAGTCTAAGTATGAAGTTATGAAGTTGGCCCATCACTCTTTACACGGCTGTAGCTCCTTGAGGACAACTGAACACATGTAATTAATGTTAAAAAATCATATATATATATATTAAAATAATAGGCTTTACGTAAGCAAACAGTTGTACGTCTGAAAGAAAAAGCAGCATTAATAATAACATACCCTCCAACATAAACAAGCAGCCTGGTTTCATAATCTTAATTAGATGATCCCTTACTGTAGACCATAAACTTAATAATAATAATAATTTACTAGTTTGACATGATAAGAATTGCTATTTTTCCATTGGAAATTCTCTCAAATTATTCATTTATAGCAGCGATCTCAAAACTGCGGCCCGCCGTCTGCTGTTTTGCAGCCCGCATGAGCATGAAAGATTACAACACGTTTTTTCCTTTAAAATATCTTTTAGTAAATAACATAAGAGTAAAGTTCAGTAGAATGACAGTATGAACAAGGACTATTACACAAAAGATGTAGCATATTTGGATAATATGTGACATTTGGGGTTGTCTCACTTTATCTTACAATTAAATCGACAGAAACTGTTAACCTGGAACAAGACCTTAAGAATGAAGTAAGAAAAAGAAAAGTTATTTCCGCAAATTAATCCAGCGCTGGCCAGGGAGGAGGCCCGAGGGACTCGGAGTCCCCCTAAACTTAAGAAAATACATGTTTATATTGGATTATAAGTGAAGAAAATTTAAAAAAAATAAGGCATTAAAATGCAATTTTAAGGCTTAATTTTACAAAAATAATTTTCGGGGGAGAGCCCTGACCACCTAACAAAAGATCATGTCTAGGCCTTTACTCCATGCAAGCGCGAGTCTGACTTGCATAAAGGCCTAGTAAGGTCATTTTTTTTTGTTTCTTGCGCCTGCAAGTTATGCAACCACGCACAGCACACTTGACGATGATGCGCGTTACACTCGCACACACGCACTATCTCGTACTTGTACTTTCCGTGGGCTGAGGCCCCTACAAGTTATGCACATATCTTCTTGTTACATACCCATGACACGTCTTGTTCTTACTTTCGGATAGAGTTCAAAAAAACATTGTTCCAGTTATCGATAAGATAGTGATGGAAAAATAGAAATTTCTAGCAAGAAAATGTAAAACCTGTAGTGTCGAAAGGGTAATTTAAGATCCATGTGTTTTTGATACAAGTAAAATAAATAGAAATATTTCGCTGTAGTTTATTGTGTGTGTATTTAGAAAAGGGAGATGCACCTTTGTGTGTTTCTGATTTAATCAGAATAAAACCGTGTCTACTACCCACCTTTGTACATAATATTTAGAGTAACTATATTTAATAAATATCGCCAAAATTCATCGACAATATCGTACTAGTGCATAGGGTATGTACATATAATGCACTTTGCTTCACCGAATGGCCGATTTATTTATTTATTTATTGTATGCGATCACGAAATCCTTTCCGAACTAAAAGTGGCCCTTGGGATGGTTTGAGTTTAAGACCGCTGATTTAAGGTAATATTTAATATTTCTGTGGCCCACAGTCCTGCAGGCGTGTGGCACAGACCATTGTTGCACAGGGTGGACATTTCGAGCATGTGTTGTGAGGGCATAAAGAGGGAGAAAGCAGGTAATAATTAGTCAACGGTTCAAGAGGGGACAAAACGGACAACGGCATTGAATTCGTGAGAAAAAAACTGATAGTAAAACGTGTGTCGCATGTCTACCTTCCCATTTAAAAAAATAAAGTGATATTCAATATGTCGGACAAACATGGCGGCCGTGGTGGTTACTTGTGGTTTTTGGTTGCCACAGCTCAAAACATCATCTCTGGCCAAGTGGACCTCCAACCCAACATCCTTTTCTGTGACAGGCTGTCGCCTGACTTTTGGCCCACCCTGTATAATATATACCAGCAAGGACTAGGATCATGATAAATCCATTCTCCACTTGTCTGAATAGTGGATTGTAATCAGCTGGATTTGTGTTCTTTCATACAGATGTTTTTGTATTGGGAGAAAACTGTAAGAGAATCATGCGAAAAAAATCATAAATTAGGTTGAATCTATTTGAATGAAAAAAGTAGAATTTAAAAACCCTAATAATGTATGAAATATTGGATTGTTCTGGCATTATCTTGATTAGACAATGGGACGTTTACAAGGCTAAGTAAAGATGGCCAGTTGATAAGGTTTCGAAGTAATACCAACTTCCTAATGCCGATTCGTAGCTTCGTCTCAAGACCATGAAAACATTAAAAGCGACAAAAATAAAATATAACTTCAACTTCAGGCCTACCCTCGTTACGAGATTACGTTTCGCCACGGGTCATCACAACAATTGTGAACCGTATCGTAGTTTTACAGAAATATGACAACCTGCAGTAAGTCCATTTTTGTTGTAAGTAAATTGGGAATTTCTACAATAAGACATTAAAATCAAGTGATGGAAACTTACCTTCTTGTTCAACACAACTTTCATCAGAATGGAAATACTCTTCACGGTCCAACTCCGAATCTGAGAAATCATTAGTGCACTGCTGGATGAGACTCGAGGCCGCTTAATGGGTGGTGCAGAACTTCGACCGCTGAAAAAGATCTCTAATACATTCCTGCGTCATACTTCGCTGAGGTCCTTAGGTTATGTAAAATCTCTACAACGCAATGTATTCAGCGTTGATTACTTAATCAACTAACTGAAACACAACACACTACGAAACAAGAAGACTGGGTTAAGCCAACGCACGCTGAAAAACAATGTTTCGGTCCCCACAAAGTGCAAGTAAGTCAAACAGAGACAATGTATCGAAGGATCGAATCTTTTGCTGGCAACAATCAAGCCTAACTTACAAATACCAATAAAGTAACGAAGAATACAACTATTTTTTTATGTTTATACGAGGAAAGCCGACAACTCAGGGATGTCTTCTGCAAACAATGCTATTGAATACTTGGAATACAATCATTTATGTATTAGGGATTTGGAAACCGAATTCTTAAAACATTCATTAAAATATAAAAATCTTCAGATTGGTACGGTATATGTAGAAATATATCGTCCTCAAGACTATAAATAAGGGCCGGAGAATCGGAGATATAAATAAACGTAAAATCTGAAGCAGTGGCATATAGTTTCTACATTCAACATGTTCGCACGAAACCTATAGTAAACATAAAAAAAAGTAAGAATTCCACACGAAAATTGCAACTTTCCAAATCCAAATATATTATTATTTTTTAGGCCTAGACTCGTAAATTCTGCATAAATGCAATTGTTTTATCCAATTAGAGGTCTTTCTTTTCAGATAAATAAACACCGTCCAAATTACGCAACAACTTTCCCCTTTAAGAAGAAAAACAGAGAGCAGTCCAATTCAGGGACGGAACCAGACTGGATTTTTTTTTTGGGGGGGCGGTCGCACAAATTGAGAAAATTAAGAGCTAAAACTCTTTGATGGGTCTTATTTTAGTATTGAAATTTTAAAAAGTTTCCTCTTCTGGGGGAACAATCCCCCCCCCCCCCCCCCCCGCCGGGATACGGCACTGCAGCTGAAAGAGCTTTCATAAAAGTATCAAATGTAATTAATGCCCCTCAAAATAGAATGAGAATGAAATTACTGATTGGCATTTGGCAACATTGGTGCTCACAGGAAACTTGACATGCCTCTGATTTTATGCAATTTTCCTTAGATTTCAGGGTGTTGGGCATAATATTGCCTACTTTAATGTAGTCTTGCCTCCCTAAAAAATATTGCCTTCTGGGGAAAATTCTACGGGCGCCCATGAATGGCAATGCATTGAGAAAATCATAGCAGCTACAAAACCTTGTCCTTGTGTCAGCTCTAGTTTTCTTAAGGGGATTTAATTCAATGACGTAGTGTCGGCTACCGCGATTAGAGGATAAAAGTGCGAGCGCAAGGGGTAAAAATGATGGGGAGGCAAGAAGGAAAAGCTTCATATTTCCATATAAAATCATATAGATTTAGGTCAATTCAAAAAAGTGGCGGGGTAATAGCCCCTTGCCCCCTAACCGCCGCCCACGATCGTAGAGATTTCTATACTAAATTAGATTTAACAAAAATTAGATTTAATCATTCTAAACCTTTGAAGCTACATTCCAATTAACTATAACTTAAAATCTTCCCGTTAGCTTATTTCTAGTGACGTAACTAAGGGCTCGGGGGGCCCCCGCAGCAGCATGGAGTGGGTCCCCTTCTCCATGTTTCTATTGAAAAGACAATATGAAGCACTGGCCGATTATTGCAACTTTCAGGGAAGACTTGCTGATGCTACAAGAGGTCGCAGACATACATATAGATGCAAATACCTACTAGCAAATTGATTATTTCAACTCTCTATTATTATATTCTCAACTGTACTCTTCACATTAGAGCGTATACGGAGGTTATTTCCGATGTACAGACAACAGACACAATTACGGACGACTGGTGATCATATAGATACATACATTTACAATGGCTTGTGAAATTCATCACTATAAATAGGAAACCACGACTTACAGTGCTAAAAAAAAGTCATACCTATGTAGTTAACATAGAAAACGTTTATTTTGGTCATACAAATAGGAATAATATATATATAGTTAATTTAAGAAAATACCAATATGTGTTTGATAAATTAGGCCATTTATTATTTGGAAGAGATACCAAAATATTTTGCACCTTGCTGGTCTGTGCCTGGTTTCTTAGTGTTCAGTTTGTTTTCTTCAGCAGTCGGAAACTACAGTTACTTCTGATGCGAGAAATGGGATTTAAGCCCTTGTACTTCCAAAAACTGAAAGAACTATTAATTCACTTCCTAAATCCAATTTTTCGTATCAGAAGTAACTGTTTTCTAGTCCTGAAGCAAGCAAGTCGAACTTTAAGTAACCTGCCCGAATAGTGATTTGAAATAGTTTGGTATCGCTTCCACGTAAGGAATGGCTGATACTGTAAAAGTTCATAAATGCACACTTTTGTATAATTTCTGGTTATAACCAGTTTCTGAATACAGAACTGAACTCTATATAGTTTCATACTGCATAGAGTGTACTAGAGTTTCATACTGTACTTTTTTCTGATTCTTCTTTTTTCGCTTTCATTTTCCTTTTGCACGCACCACTCAAATATTATCGTTTCGCCGAGATTATTCTCGCTAACGTTCATGTGTGCTAAAGTGTACAACAATAAATAGCTTCTAAACAGTGTTGCCATGACCACTTTTGCGTAAGTACTAGTTAAACCTGTAAAATTAAGCAAGCTTTTCTTAAAGAAAAAGGAACTATTTACAATGTCAGCAATATTAATAATATTTATTGTGTTCCTTCAGGTGGTACTGACTACTAACTACTTTATTTTTGTTCAAAACAACTTATTGAATTCTATTCACTTTTCGATTTGGGGCCCCCTAAACCCTCGCCCCCCCCCCCCCCCCCCTGCCGGGCATTGCGGGGCCGTTATTTACGCCTCTGCTTCTTTCGCTGATTTTTCACCGCTAAAATAACATTTAAAACTTGCAAAGTTAGAGCGAAAACTGTTAAATACTCATACTAAAACACTTCTGGTAAGGCTTGGATAAATGAAAATGTATTCGGATGGTGTCCTGGAAATTTCTAACCCATTTTCTAACCTCTTCAGTTTCTGTGTACTCACAAACTAGTTCCAGATCTTGCACTTTCCTCCATATACACTGAGTGTAATGAAAGAAACAGCATCTCACGCTTATGTTGGGAAAGAACAACGTAAGTGCATTTATTTCAGCCGTTTCAAAGTCTATCGTGACACATTTCAGTTCATAGTCCATACCACTTTCTGATGCCTTTGTTTTTATCAAATTTAGCAAACGTAGGTATGTTTCCTGGTGTTTATTTTAAACACGTTCTCACTGTTATATTATATCCTCAAGTTTCCAACTGTACCAAAATCCTGAAAAGAAAACGAAAAACGTGTTAAAAAGGTAACTTTACATTTTTCAAAAAGTCGCCCCTGCACACTAACTTCTAATATCTAACACACCAGTGATTGTATCTGGTTATGCCTAAAACGATTTGTTAGTATGTAACACTTTCCTTTAACAACTTAAGTTGTTACTCGAATTTAGCCAAACAGAAAAGAACAGATATTCAAAAGTGAATGAATTGTAGGACAAATTAGAATTGCTGACCTTCCTTCATGGCAAAGAGTATGCTAGTGCTTCTGTAAAATACTATGTCAATACTACTACACTGATTCCCAACATTAACAAAAGTTGTTACATTTGTGGTTGCCTTAATATAAACTTGTAGGCCTATATCAAGCTCCATCCAAATAACTACACATCCTACTTTAGACTTAACATACCTATATACTGCTGGTACAGAACAGGTAGGATTTCTTCTTTCATTTTGTTCACCAATATTTTGCCTCGTTCCCTTGCAGTATTTCGCTCATGTGCATGCAGACCCGACGAACTCACAGCAGTATCTTCCACTAGAACAATAGTAGCCTTGCAACCTTCAATGAATTTCCAATAGGTTTTACTACCACAAGCTCTATTAATACCATAGATGTGCTGTTCATAGCACATTAACTTTCCACCGCGTATATTCTGCAAGTAAGTCACAGCCATGTTTAACTAGAACAATCTACTGTAATAAAAAGTATCTGCTACTTTTTATACCAGCAGCACAATTCTGATTGGCTCGTGTCTACCGTGTTTCTAATTGGCTTGCTTTCCATTTTATAAGCTACGCAAGGTGAATGCCAATTAGTGAAACCAAGATGCGTGAAATGCTCAGGGCCGCATCAAAGTAAAGACTACAAGAAGGAAAGAAACGTTGCTCCAACTTGGGTCAACTACCTGGACCCTCACCCCGCTATAGAGGGTGTAAGGTGTACCAGAAGATCTGGCACACAAAATTTGATGAAGGTAATAAACAGGAAAGAGTACCAGAGGTCAGGAACAATAGGAACGCTCACACGCAACATGCAGGGCACGCACACCAACACCTAAGCTATCACCCATTTACATAACAACCAGGGCCATCTCAACAAAACCGATACCTCCTCCCTACACCCCAAACTCCTCAAATTCCCAAAACAGTTTCCAATCCCCCTCCTACCGTAACTAGCATATCACCCATAATATCACCACTTGTCCGCCCAAACTCGAACACAAAACAGCTCAGAGTACATTCTCCAAAATCCCAAAGAGTTAGACGTAGAAATAGGAATGATCCTCAACAAAAAACGTTCCTTGAAGACTCAGAACTGGGCCCTGATATAAATTTCTACACAGAAGACAAGAGCATGCAAGAAACTACAGACAAACACAATGAAACCTACAGAATATTCTCATACAGAGACATTTATTGCAAACTAAAAGTCCTAGCCACACAAGTCTCAAACCAGAAAGAAGTACAGACAGTTTTGTTACATCTGAAAGAATTCATAGACAGTTTACTAAAATGGATAGGAACTGTAAGTAAAGTACCAACTAAAACCCAAACAACACAAACAGATACACGCTTTTCAGGGTTCTAAATGGCTATGTGTACTAGGGACACCACAAATTTACAGATACTTGCCTGGAACGCACAGGGGATAACTGAAAAAGTAGACCAACTTGCAGACTTCTTAAGAACAGAAAATATTAAAATATCTCTAATTAGCGAAACAAAATTAACACCAGCGTCTCAAATTTTCAAGGTTGTAATATCTACCGAAAAGACAGGTTTGGAATCGGACACGGTCAGGGAGTATTAGTTCTAGTGAATAGTAAACTCAGACATGACGAACTCACTCTACCTACTCTAAACACAGCTGCAGGCACTAGATTATACATAAAAACAAGCCAATTAGCGTCATAGGAATATATAACTCCCCCTCGGTACGTATCGATACAGAAAACATAAGAAGACTGAGTAATGTAGATGTAGGACAAGCCGTAATAATAGCAGGCGATTACAATAGTAAACATCCGGTATTGTGCTCCAGAAGATCAAATGACAACGAGAAAGCACTAAATACATTCCTTCAATCCTCCCTTCATCAAATTTTATCACGACATCAGCCCACACACTACCCTACAAACGGTAACCAGCCATATGTTCTTGACTATGCTTTACACAAAAACATAAATCAATACTTAGAAATTAAAACAGAAGACGAATTTAATTCAGATCACTAGCCAATATATATATAATAAACATCTTCTCCGGATAAGTATGAAGTAAACAGCTACAGAGACTATAAAAATGCAAATTGGAACTTGTACCATGAATTAGTAAGAGAGGACATCCCAGGCGAGGTCACACTAAATATATGATCAGACATAGACAAAGCAGTAGAAACAATAACATCAGCTATTCAATATGCCACAGAAATAGCTATCCCACACAAAACAACCAAAGAACATGTCCCCAAACTCCCGAAAGACATAATTAATCTTATCAAACTTCGAATCATTTACGGAAAGATTACCAGAAACACAGAGACCTTACAGTCAAAGAAAGGGTTAACAAATTACGTAGGCTAATCAAACTAGAAATTTCTCGCTACAAACGACACAAATGGGACAAAAAAAA
>JAGDQP010041229.1:5537-16601 GCA_022664845.1 Lepisma saccharinum | reverse complement strand
ACCCCCCCCCCCCCCCCCCAATATTTATGTGTACTGTCGTTTGGTTACCTAGTTTTGGGAGTCAAAAGTTTACTAACAATTGAATAATCACAAGAGTATGATCACAATCCTTGCACAAAATGATAGAACAGTGACTGAATGAGAACAAGGGTTTGTGGCGGAAGGTAAGCGCTCTTGAGACAGTCTTCCGGAAATGCAAACTGAAGAGTGAAATGTTGGCAAGTACTTTCGTGAAACAGGCCCCAGGTCTCAAAATACAAAGTCTTAATAACGTAAATATTGCGCCTTAAAAGAGTATGAATGTGTTAAAGCCTTGCGTACTTATCATTAAACATTACCGGCCCCTTCTAGCGATTTGTAAGGGCCCTACAGACACAGTAGGCCTACTGAGATTATAACACTAGCACTACCTTCATGTATAAGTCTTGTGTGTGAAAATTGCTAATTTTAGACTCCCGACAAGCCCCTAACGCCACAAGTAGTAGCAAAAGTGGAGTAAGTGGTCTTCTTTATTGGGTAACATTACGCTTCCGAGACAAAAGGACCGGCGCGGGTGAGGGGGGGGGGGCACCTGGGAATTTCAGTGTTTCCGACCGGGCCAGTCCGCCCCTGGTTTCAAATTTTCTGGAACCTTCAAAAGTACCTTCGGAGCTGTACAACTGTTCTACGAAGAGGTTTCTCTGCAAGAAACCCTGAGCAAACACAAAGCTAGCGGACATGACAATGCTTCTGAGAATTTTGGCACTGTCCGGGACTAGCCTACGTATTAATAATTTACTTTAACATTCAGATAATACATTATTTACATTTTAGTTCGACAGATTCTATAAAGTATTTTTTTTATCCACATAACAAAACTGGGGTTTAACAGACTACAGCGGGATTTAGCCTGGCCCGGCCAGGCCGGTCCATGCCCGAAATCCACCCCTGCTGTTACACTGCATAAAATAAAAACAGTAATTTTCTCTATCAACCTGTTTGATGAAGACAATCTATTACAATTCAGATGGCAATTGAAGATAATTTTGGTACACGGCCAGTTTCTTGCAATGTGATACCAAATTCAGTGTTATTGAAAGGACAAAAGGAAAAGCACAGCCTGTTTGTTAACCCTCCATCACGGCAAGTACCTCTGATGCGGAGAGTAAGCAAAAAAAATCACCCTTTTGAGATAATAGAGATGAATGTTTTGTCCACTATATTTCAGCCTTGTATCAGTACGTCGTGAAAACCTTTGATGAAAGACCATTCAAATGAAGGAATCTACTTTCATGTTATTCGAGAAAGACAGTCAGGTGATTGTGAGCCTTGGAGAATTGTGAATTTTCTGCAAACACGGGCAGCCGGCGTTCTTGCAACACTAATTATCCCGATAAAAGATGATGCAGCAAGCGAAATATGAAAACCTCATAAAAAATGTTACATTGCATCTCTGTTTCAGGTTCAATAATGAAAGCAACAATGAGAATCTTAAGTTGTGCAGGATATTGATTGGAAATACATTTAATGACAGAAATGGGCGCATTTTTGTAACAAAGAAAGTGAATGGTAACGACATCGATTTGCAGTATACCTAGTACTGCAAACATCACTTTATATTGTTGAATTGATAATGCAAAAGTTTACTGTATAGCAAAGGTTTTCAGACTTAGAACTCAAAATGTCCTTTTTCTCGAAGGGGGATACGTAGTTTTTCCACTAAGTCCGTCAATTATATTGAAGCTACTGTGAAGTAACCGAGGATGTGCTATAAACAAAGGAGAGGCAAACTTTCTTAGTAATTACGCATCAAGAGTTTAAAGTTAGCGGTTACGAATATAGTGTAATTGATACAGTCTATTAAAAGAAGTATTGTTCATGGTAACAGAAGTGAAAAATACTGGTATCAGTTATTCATATGAGTGAATATTAAGTGAATGATAGTGCATGTAAAATTTTAAACACAAACTGAATCCTGTAATCAGATAGATGTCGCTAGACTGTCAACAGTCACTTAAGAGATCACCCGACTTTCCACGTTCCTTTTAATGCAAAACTTTGCACAAAAATTATGGTAAAATATCTAACACTAGCATTTTCATATATCCCCACACCCTCCCAGTTTCGAAATCCTGGAAAGTTGTTCTCATTCAATTCGTTAAATTGCCTGTCACCAACGAAAATTTTCATATGTAAGAAGAGTAGGCGCTAAATCTGGGCTGTATGGGGGAGAGATTAATTGTTCCCAGCTCTAAAGGTCGTAAAAGATTGTTGTTTTAACCGTACTGTGGAGACTGGAATTGTCACCAATCAGACTAACCCGACTCAACATGCCACGTCGTTTGTTTTGGATTGCGCGACGCAATTTCCTAAGCGTTTTGCAATAGGCATTGAAGTTTGGTCACCTCGCGGCAAAAGGTCTACAAGCAGAGCACCTCGTCTGTTGGACATGAATCATTCTTAGCGATGAAGTGTGCCGCCACTCTATACACTGTCGTAGTTTCCGAAGTCTCATGCAACAACTGTCTCGTCTTCAGTGACAAGACGCCCTGAAAGGTCATCACCTTCCTGGCAGTACCGTGTTAAAAACTCCGATCCACTGCCTTGACGTTTCATTTTGTGTTCTTCTGTCAGCAATTTTGGGCCCCAGTGGTGATAATTTTCGGAAGCTCTGCAGTCAGAATTTCATGAAGCTTACAACGTGAAATTTGTGAATATGCAATGAAAATGCCGGAAGAGTAAAGCGTATGTTCTCCCTAATAATCTTCCACTGGACGCAACAGATCTTCATTCACTGCAGTTGGTCATTCACTTAGTTTCTGTTTTTGCACATTTTCACTAGTCATTAAACTGACGTATCAATCTCCGCACCATTGAAACGACCATCATATGTTCCCCACAGATTTCACCAATTTGACGACGGACGTCTGATGGTTTCACGTTCCTTGCATTGAAGTAACTGGTTGCACTTCGCACGCGACCAGCGACTCGAATTTTAGGGAACGCTAGAAACACACTATGAAGCTTCTGCACTATTCTGTCTCAAACTGCGTCATTTCCTTCCTCGTAAGTCCACAAGCTCGGCATGCATGCGCACAATAACGATCATATCACCGCTACGGTAGAAATTAACTACGGAATTTACTTTCTGAGAGAATATTTGTAGTTTACTATTTGTTTGAAAATATGATTTAAAATATATTTTCGAATTTATTTCCAAAATTCATCCTTAGTGGACATAACGAATTTTCAGTGAAAAATGGGGCAGCATGTTTAAATTTATTTCAATGTCACGTCCCCTTTGAAAGTCAAATTACGTCTTTCGTGGGTTTTCAAAGAAATCAGTTTGTTTGAAAATAAACGAGGTGGAAAGTTCTCTTTGCCCTACAAGTGTGCCTTTTCTGTTTGTTTTTTTTTTCAGGCAGCTTTAATCGATGTGAATGAAGACATGTTTTTGTGTGGAGCAACACTAATCGCACCGAAGCATGTGTTGACAGCAGCGTCATGTGTGAGTGACAAGACTGCAAGTGAGTTAACGGTCAGATTGGGCGAGTGGGATATTTTGAGCAACAACCATCCCTCAGAAGTATTCAGAAGTGCAGACATTCCTGTCTCCAAGAAATATATTCATCCAGGTGAGGCATCAGTGGCGCATTTTTTTTTTTTTTTTTTTTTTTCAGTAGAACCAGAAAGGCAGAGATTTTTTATAACTTTAAAACTGGGGGAGTACATGGATATTTGTAAAGGTTTGTATGTTTGATGATTAATTTTGCTACTAACGAACTAAGTGTAGAAAATTGCGACAATTGTAGATACACTAGGCTTCGTAACACCACTAATGGTGAAGTGTGGTTGAGGAAACTTAGATATATGTATAAAATGAAATCAGTTTACTTTTCTAAAATCGGAATAACTTTAAATTGACGAGAATATTATTTATATTGTATTACCTACTACTTTTTTTTATCTTAATGAAGAACTTGTTTTCAAAAGGGCATCATATGTCCTTTGCTGCAAATTCTGCAGTAGATATAAAAAAAATATTTCTCTGCAAGGGCGACCACTATAATTGTGTGAATGATCTAGTATCGTAATTAGTTAGTCGTTCCATTTAAAATACTAGATCATTTGCACAATTTTAGTGCTCGCTGTCCCAGAAAAACAAGTTGTTGTTTTTTTGTTTTTTTTTACGCTTACTGTAAAATTTGCATGACTGGACATGTACCCTTATGATGATGAGCTTCTCAAATATTTTTACCGTATTATTGTATATCTGATAAACAATTATGAATCGAGAAATTAATTCTAATTTTTCGTTAGATTTTATTTTATTTTTTATTTTTTTTATTTTGTAGTTAAAGGAATTAAACGAGTTTCTTCGAGGTATATGTCCAGAGGACTT
Source organism: Lepisma saccharinum (assembly GCA_022664845.1). Classification (NCBI taxonomy): domain Eukaryota; kingdom Metazoa; phylum Arthropoda; class Insecta; order Zygentoma; family Lepismatidae; genus Lepisma; species Lepisma saccharinum. The sequence continues at coordinate 12,220 of JAGDQP010041229.1, read as the reverse complement.
GAACATGGATTAGCGACGCCAATAATAGGATGTTTATTTGTCACCAATATCTTTTATTCCAGAACCAAATACAGAACTATTCACGCTGATAATAAACACGTTATATTATAACTTGAGAACCATCAATCTTTCGTAGTCACACGTGTTCGTTGTATGATGATCGACTAACACTGCATATAAGAAAGAGGGAATATTTCCCAATAACACAAGTAGGTCAACAACAATTAAGGCACGTTTTGGTATGTAAACTATTCAATACCAATACACAATACATTATGAAAGACACTGACCACGACAAGTGAAAATTACAAGTTTTGAACTCATAAATTTGGACTTAGTTCCAAAAGTACTAGAACAGTGAAGTCCTTCATCAGTGAATTTGGACAATCTTTAACAGCTACTAAGTGCTTCTACAATAGACATTTTAGCCATGAACAATCATTTTAACAAGAAACGTCGTTGTCATTCGTGACGCAAGTGCTATTACGACTTATATCTAATTGCTCTAATACAAAGTGCCAGAAACTATGAACAGTGAATATATTTGCTCCAACTCCAGTTCCTCCAGTCAGCTAGAGATGGTAAGTTGTACTAAGTCTTGTGTGTGGTTCTGACTTCTATAAAAGTTTTGTATTCGGTCTCTGGAACAAGAGAAATTGGTGACAAATAAACATCCTATTATTGGCGTTGCTAATCCATGTTCAAGTCCTCTGGACATATATACCTCGAAGAAACTAGTTTAATTCATTTAACTAAACTACTACATTTTTTTAAAAAAATGAATGAAATCTAAAGGAATATTAGAATTTCCCGATTCATAATTGTTTATCAGGTATACAACAGTATTATATATCAGTAGAAATGGAAAGTTAGGTAAGAATATGTAATCTAATCATCGGGTCAAGCCACTATTTGTGTATAACATTTGATCTCGAAAAAGCCATTCGATCAAATATAGCACGCTGGTCGCTGTACAAACTTAATTTAGTTTACCGTACTGTTATGCCAGGGTGTTTAGAAATGTTAGAGCCTGATTTACACATTCAATCCTCTCTGCCTCCTTATGCCCGTGAGTAATACCCTTTAAAGATCACATCAACAGGCAACCATCACACCAGATGTGTAGCTGCATATGTGCTGTCTAACCTGTTGTAACATCAGGTAATTTTGTTGTAAGAGTTCAAATTGCGACACACGGCGACAGAAACTTATCGTAATGTGGTCATAACTCAAGTTCAGAACTGGTAGTGGTGTCGCTGGTTTTGAAACATTTCGTGAGGTGGGCCAGTCTCGAAGATGAAGATAAGAGGACGCAGGCCAGTGCTGGGTAACGATGCTTTAACGAGGGGTGAAGGCAAATTCTCATATCACTGAATTTGCCGCTAGTTCAACCATAGACTAAGACCGCAATTACACTATTCAACTTACTGATCAGCTTCCTCGACTGTATTTCCCCACTAGGCGTCGAGGAAATTCTCTCTTCAAATGTTGACCAGCTTGCTCGACGAGCCTGCCCTTGAATAAACTTGATGGATTTTTTGAAATTACACTGTCGAGCTTGTTGATCGGTTTCCACTACGAGTAAGCTCGTTAAAGTATGAGCGCTATTACACCGTCGAGTTTGCTGGTCGAGGAAACTGATCCACAAGTTTGACAGTATAATATAGCACCTTAAGTCTTCAACAATGTACAACAAATAAAGTTAGCAAAAAGAGGAAACTTCGTACCATATGACCTGACGTAGCATCGTAAACATGTGGTTGACATCTGCAGTATCATCTGTTGATTCGTTACAACAATAAGCTCCCTACTCATTTGTATTCTGATGTTGATGAGCAATAATGTGTTGTACAATAGTCGAAAGCGAAGGTGGAAGTGGTTGGACCTTGGTTATATACACCGACACTCTTTTCAATCACCAAAGTTGACGCTACAAAAGGTTTTGTTAGTGTGATGCACAGCATTAGGTGTTGTCCATTACATGTTTCCTCTGGTGAAACCCCACTGTCACGTACCGGGCAAATATTTATGAAATGTATCAGCAGTTATGTAAACAGTGGGCGTCGTTAGTCAACAGAAAGAGTCCCGTGCTTTTAGCCGACAAATATGACACCCGCGTGGCAAATCTTACGAACCAGAAGCGGAGTGACCAGGTATCGAACACTACCTGCACCCTCCATATTCCCAGGTATAGGCTACTATATTTTGAGTAGCGATTCGTGGTGTTTATAAAGTATAGGAGCTATGAAGCTTTCAAATCTATTAGATCCTGCTCTCTTGCCACTAGATGGTAGTACAATAAATCCCTGGACTTAGTGTTAACCCACATTTAACTAAATTCTCTACATGCATTTTTTCATACCTTCCCTAATATATTGCTTCACTGTAGGAAGATCCTAAATTCCTACATAGAAAAATCACCTTGATTTTTATGTGACTAAGTTCCCCTCTGGAAAGACAGTGTGTTGAAAGTGCCTTTATGGACTTTGTTTCACGGAGCAACATTTCTTCAGAGACAGGGCTATGAAGCCTTAAAATTTGAATCGTGTTGGTTAAAGAGGTCCCTGCAGAGGGATTCCGCCAGGATTTTCAGTTTGGGGAGGTGTAAAGTTAAAATTGGGGGGGTGTAAGTGGGAATTTTGCACGGTTTCTATCGATTTTTGACCGTAATTTTTCTAAAGTTTGGGCTCGAGGATTTGGGGAATGACACCCTTCACAGTGGGGGTCTTGCTGAATCACTGCTGCAGATGGACACTGAATGAAGCAGTAAGTTTACGCCATTAGAAAAACTAGTAGTAATTGGGAGGTATGAGAATGGCCGCTTATTTCCAAACGACTTTGTATTCGTTATATTTACGCTCCTTCCTAATTGTCTGGCATTTCAATGATATTCGTTATCACATCTCAACTTCGTGATTCCACAAGTAAAAAATGGCATGTAAACATGATTTTAGAAGTCTCTGGAACATGAAATACTGATTTTTGTTTTCTTACAGATTTCAATTCTTCTTGTGGTGATAGTGGACTCAACGTCGCAGTGCTGAAACTTAAATACGCCCCTGCTCTCGAATATTATCCTCATGTGGCCTCTGCTTGCTTAGCACCAACCGAAATGTTGAACTACAGTGACTGCTGGGTTGCCGGTTGGAACCAATCGCCGAAGATTGCTTTGGAGGTATATCTTCAGCTCTTGCTGTCTATTTTTACTTGAACCTAATTTTTGCCATTATTCTCAAGATAGTTTGGGTTTTCTAATGCATATTTAGATATAAACAATAAATTTTAAAATTATAATTTGATATACTGTTATATGCTTATAAGTAAATGTTGTGCTTGAATGTTTAATTTTGTAACCAAATGGAAGTAAGAACTGCACATTGAACCAATACTTAAAACAGAGGATGGACAAAACATAGGAAGATATATGAAACACGATTAATGTATTAGTTTTTCTTAACTGCGTTCTAAAATGCTTGCTCAGAACTGAAAATAAGCTCACCGAACAATCTTAGGCATCTCTGATTGAAGCTTAACTAATAGCGTCTGACATTTCCGTGAGATAACATTTACAGTCGATGCAGTCTTCTTTCACAGATTGGTTGAAGGCTCAATTGATTACTTGTAGCAATTATTGTCTGGTTCTCAAGCCGGTTTTGTTCCTTATCCAGTGTACCATTTGTCGCGGGGGATACCCCCAGTTGTTGATTCCCAATATCCCAACCAGGGTAAAATCTTTGTATTTCTACCCAAACATGTAGTAGGTAAAACTTATCAGCAGCCAAATCTTTTAGGATCCCCCCCCCTCGCAATTTATAACAATTCGAACACTGTCCTAATCCATCAATACCTTCTTTGACGGCAGTTCTAGCGATAATCATTGGTTCGTTGAGATGTCTTTCACTGATGATAGGCCTGTAGAGAAGTAAGTTTTGTTATGCCTGGAGATAAGGTACAGTCTCTCATGGTAAAAGCCGATTTCCCCCCCCCCCCTCTGACGTTCTGCGACTAATTTCCCTTGAGCAATGAACAGGCCTGTGTTGTAGTTGCAGTGCCATCTATTGCATTTGAAGTTCATCACATCGTAAAGCGCGAGATGCCTAATTTGCTTGTCCGGTGGGCTTGTGTATTTCCGGTATATTTCGTTTATGGTAACTATCTTCTATACTAGATAATTTAAACATACATATATTTCACAACCATATTCAATCCACTACTGGATGAGGCCTCTCCCGGAGGGAGGAGTTAGTCTACTGCTCCCACGCTGACCAGACGTGTTCGGAAAAATCACCTAATCTCTCAGTGATCGCCACTATCTTTTATTTCGTAGCAGCTCCTCAATTGCATCACAATGCTGAGTGGAAACCGTTCCAGACCCCCCTGCTTTGGAAGAAAAATCCTTTCGCAGAGCCGGGGATCGAACCCGGAACCCCACGAAATATGTATAATTTCAACTAGTTGTTGAACCGGAAACTTTTTAAAAATATATTCGTTTCATTGTTTGTGGATTTGAATATTTTAATTATTGATACTTTCCACATACTACCAAACACCACTAATACCTTGAAAAAAAAAGTAACAAAAATAACTTTTTCTCTTATTCAAAAAATCACAAAGCCAATTTTTGGATTCTCACACACTGGATACCTTCTTCCAGAGGCGTTGTGTGCCTTCCAGGTTTCGTGTAACAAATTTATAAGTGATATGTGTAGAAACTTTTGACCTCGACTGTACTTTAAAAACATTGGTTATTTAATATAGGAACGAATAAATGAATTACAGACCCTTGAATAAATCAATAAATTTTCTAACGCTATGTAGTGCAATTTGAATTCTGTACAGTCTCTTCATACATGAAATACAATTTAAGCTCCTTTATGGATTTTTGGCATGTTTGGCTCTTACTAGGGTAGAGTAAGGGAAAGGTTAGGAAAGATATTGGCTAGGACTTTACTTAAGGTGCCATCTCGGTTTTCGACTGGTGAAACAGGAATACCCTGGAAAACTTCAGTTAGGATGTTCGGCCGTGGAACCAACGTGCCTACCATAAGTTCGCCACGTTACGGGCTGAATCACGAGGGCTGGGTACATGAAATACTGTATAGGAATTATACTCTTTACACGAAAGATCAAATGAACAATCGAATGGTTTTACATCAGCGTTGCCAAAACTATACTGCTTTTTTTCCCCCTTCTGAAGGGTCAAAAATCCCCTTTTCAACCTACATTATTCATGGAGCCGACTTCTTGCAAACACATTATCCTTACTCATTCATTCACTGTTACCTTGCGAGATACTTCTATCAATGTGAAGTAACTGCTACAAAACCAAGAGCAGGGGTCTCCAACCCACACCCCGCGGGCCGAGTCCGGCCCGCGTAAGGATTTTGACAGACCCCGCAACAAATCCAAAATTACGAATACAACCTTTAAAAATTTTAATGGTATTAACATTACTTTATTACATTGGAGTAGATCCCTCTTAATGCGACCCTAGACATCATACTTCGAATCAGCCTCTATTCTGCCGGGTGACCAAAAAAAAAAGTTCGCTGTCATATAGGTTTTAAAGTCTATAATAAGAGCACTTATATTTCAAGCAAATGGTCCATAATTTCATAGAAATGCTTGTTAAAAGAAAAAAACTTATTGCCTTGCATTTTGCAAAATAAATCTGCTAGATGGTCTCCAATTCAGGGATTTTTAGGTTTCCCTTTCCTCCGAATTTTTTAGGACAAAATTCCCTTCGTCGAGGATAATTTCCCCGCATTTGGCAACACTGCTTTACATGCATGTATTACCTGGACCGTTTTGCTTATACTCTCTCTGTATATAGCTGAAACCAAAACTAGTCGCGCATCTAAAGGTTATCGTTCGACTAGCTCATTTGGGATAGAAATTGAGGTCTCTTTTAGGAACCATCCCAGTATTTGCACAAATTGAAGTAAACTTTATCGAAAAACATAGAAACCCTCAGTTAGGATGTCCAGAACCAGAAATCGTTCTTGCTTACCTGCTCAGTACCGTTCTGGTCTACGACTGTAACCACTGGACCACGAAGACAGTAAAAAAAATATAAAGTAATTATATATTTTTAATTAACCAGCTAAGCGATGGTTTGAAGATTCTATATTTTCCATGTGATTGAAGGATATTGTTAATCTATTAATTTGTACAAAATAATGTTTGTTTTTCAGCTACCAAGAACCCACAAGGATGAAACCTCTAAATGCAGTAAACTGTTGAATGTTCCAAAACAAAAATCCGAAATGGATGAAGATAAACCAACTATAAATATAGATGAGAGGAGTTATGATGAAGGGGCTGAGAGCATCTCTAAGTCAGACGGCACATGCGCAGTGATCTCAAGGCTTCTCGATGAGTTCGACCAATCCTTCCCAAACCCTTGCTTCCGACAACTGAAAGCTAAATTTCGACCGAGAGAACGAGTGGTGAGCGACAACGAACTAAATGATGATGATTCTGTAAGCAAGCTTCTAAGTAAGGCCCGAGTGGTTGTAGTGGCCAAAGAAAATTGTTCATTTCCAGAAGAAGGGTGTTCATCTCTGGAGTTGGAAGCAGAACAATTGTGTGTCGTTGGTCAACATTCTCAATCGTGTGTGGTAAGTACCACATTTCTTGAAGGTTCCGCCTTTGTTACTGTCTTAGCCGATACTGAACGATTC